>JAHBCN010022090.1:0-13608 GCA_019359885.1 Listronotus oregonensis | reverse complement strand
AAAAGCCAATGCATGCCCAACGTGTAACAGTTTGGTGCATTTTTTGGGCTGGGGGTATAATTGGTCCGTATTTCTTTGAAAATGAAGACGAACAAGCTGTTACAGTAAACGGAGAGCGATACCGAACGATGATTGATGTTTTTTATGGAATGAGATAATGGAGATGGATGTAGACAATATATGGTTCCAACAAGATGGGGCGACATGCCATACAGCACGAGAAACATTGGGTTTATTGCGTACTCGGTTTAAAAGGAGGATTATCTCAAGGAACGGGGACGTAAATTGGCCACCAAGATCTTGCGACTTGACGCCGCTAGATTATTTTTTGTGGGGCTATGTGAAAAGCAAAGCTTACGAAAACAACCCCCTAACCATTCAAGAATTGAAACAAGAAATTACACGAATAATTCGTGACATAACTCCAGAAATGTGTTTAGAAGTAATGGAAAATTTCAAAAAAAGAATTGTGTGCTGTCAGAGAAGTCGTGGTGGTCATTTAGCAGATATTGTATTCCACGTATAATTGTACACTGTTCGGCTACTCAGTGCCATAAATAAACTTCAAATATGTTATAAAACTTTCATTTTATTCGTTACCAACATTCGAAACCTCTTATTGGAACACCCTTTATTAGCTTTATTTGAAATTTTACTTTGGCATCATAAACATTAATTTTCATCTTGATCGAAGCAGAAATGGTCAAATTTCGAATGAAATTATTAAAAAAAAAAATTCTAATTTACAAATTAATCTTCTGCAGGTGCATCGAACCCCAATTTACTCAAAGAGACAGGTTGTAAGAGTTCCCTGCCTCATGATGCACCGTCGAGTAGCGAAACCTTCCTCAAAAAACCTCAAAACGTTCCATCTTTGAACTCTATAACCTCTCAGCCTCAAACCGTGCCCCCTCCGCCCAGTTCTTTGCCGTCCACTGAAAGAATGAACCGGGCAATTCTGAGTCTGGAAACGGGAGTAACCGCTGTTAAATTGACTCAGAAGAGTGAGGAATATGACTCGGGACACGATTCTACTCCTAGGACGTCGAAGCATAGTCCGGCGGCGATTTCTAGACGTGCTGAGAGTGGATATGATTCTGTGGTAAGTATACAGGGGTGTGTAAAAAAATTGAGTATAAGACTTTAATGTACAGGGTGTCCCATTTTTGGCGCAAAATAAAACTTTAAAATAAAGTAAAAAAATCATATTTAGGAAAAAATACCGGGAATTATATAATCATCATTACAGATTCTTGCAAATCTATAAGTTTTAGGATCCTTAGATCACAGGAAATTCCTTTAAAGATATTTTTGTATTTCCTACAGTTTTAAAACTATCAAAGGCAAGAATCTCCTCGTTCCATTTTGTAATCAGATTGTCTTGATTACATTTGTTTTGTTTTTTTTTTTAGGTAAGAGATAGTGAGAGCAGTTCCATAGATTCTGAGCCAACCAGATTCTCGCACGTCAGAAGACAGGGAAAATGCAAGCACAAGCACGAAAAGAGTTTCTGTTCTTGGTTTCTGAATCCTTTCACTTGTAAATACATCGATGAACCACCTGAGACTCATTTTTAGGATTAACTTTAAGAATATTTAAATTAAATATTAAATTATTCTAAAGAAAGCTTTAAATGTAAAGAAGATTTTCTTCGAAAATTCGCTGATATTGACAAGACTGTTATTTTCGGATAACTGCACGTAAAAAAGAAAAACAAAAATGGTTTTGAAAATCAATCAGAAAAATAATTGTAGAAATTTCCAGATCCTCTACAAGGTCATCCAACGAAACTGAACATGGAGGTACTTGTAGCTTTCCTCGTAGTTAAACAAAATGTGATGTTGTCAACTTGTGATTTTTTCCTGTGGAATTCTGAAAAATACTTAAGAAAGTTAAAGAAAAGAGATTTTCCGCAAAATTATTATTTTCCTTATAGAACACTTTATTTATTGGTTATATTTTTAAAAGCGTTGCGTTTTTTTATATTTATTTTTAATAAAAACAAAATTAACTCATTTTATACAGGGTGCCACAGATTCGAGTGCATGCATGGGGATCTCGGAAACCGTAAGAGATACGAAGTCGGTTAAATTATGGCAAAGTTGCGCATTTAGGTGCCTAACAACATGCCGATTAGAAAGTTGTAAAATTTCTAGAACTTCCGGAGATATCCGGAAAAAAACGCAATTTGCTGATTTCGTTTTTATTTTTCTGACGTTATTTAAAGAGATATGGAAAAACAAAAGACACTTTTTCATGGCCACTTTTTAAGCTCTACAAAACAGCGTTGAGAGGTTTTCCGTACGACGTTTCGTTTTCGTTAGACCATCATCAACTTTAATTTTAAATACGGACCTGGGTTTTTTATTTAATTTTTTGGAACCTCATATTATCCCAATTACAAAAATGTATAACACTTAATATTTATTAACAAATATGGAACGCCCCTATAAGAAATAATGTGCGTTCCTTGTCTTACTCATTGTCTCTTATGGAAAATATGTTTATTTAACAGAAAAATATTAAGTGTTATACATCATTGTAATTGGGATTATAACTGCTTCAAAAAAATGCAATAAACAATTGAGTGTCGCATTTAAAAAAATAAAGTTGATGGTGGTTTAACGAAAACGAAACGTCGTATGGAAAATCTCTCAACGCTGTTTTGTAGAGCTTAAAAAGTGGCCATAAGAATGTGTCTTTTGTTTTTCCATATCTTTTTAAATAACGTCAGAAAAAAATTAAAACGAAATCGACAAATTTCGGTTTTTTTCGGATATCTCCAGAGGTACTCGTATTTTTACAACTTTCTAATCGGCATGTTGTTAGGCACCTAAATGCGCAACTTTGCCATAATTTAACCGACTTCGTATCTCTTACGGTTTCCGAGATCCCCATGCATGCACTCGAATCTGTGGCACCCTGTATAGAAAAATTGCAATTTAAATTTAAAAATAAAAAATGTAAAAATAAATTCTTAAAATCAAAACACAAAAAGTCAAACCTATAATTAAATTAATTCTGTAGTTACTAAAAATGAATACGATTTTTTTAATGAAAAGGTATCGAAAAAAATTAGCAACTTTTAGAAATGAACTAGTCAGAGACCGAACCTATCGTAAAATAATTTTAATTTTATGTAGTATCTTTTTTGTTTCAATTTCAATAATTTTCCTAAGTATTCCTCGAGATATTACGAAAAAAAAAACACAAGATGAGCATTTCACATGTTTTTTAAATACAAGAAAAGCCAAAAGTACCACCCAGTTTTATTCTCCTTGGATGGCCCTGTAGCCTTCCAACTACTTATATTTATTCCTACGAGAGAAACGCATCATTTAAAATGTCCATGTACCACCGAAACATCTCTTTATTTCGCTAAAATGTGTACAAAGGTTTCGCTTTAATTTAAAACGCTCTGTATAAATGTTCATTACCCTACATCATTCTATTTTTCTATCTTGTGATCTCAGGACCTTTTAGGCTGTATCTGCTTCATGCACTGAATATAGAAAACTAATACTCCATTTGTACCCTTCATGTATAAAATTACCTACTCGCTGACATATTATCGGCTGAGTGAAGATCTTGTTGTTAAATTTAACAACGAATTTAACAATGGGTTATATTAACAAAGAGGGAAAAACGAAAACACTTGGCAACAGGAGATAAGTTAAATGTTAACTATTTGTCAAAAAATATTTCAGGTCGGGATTTTGCGTTAAAAATCAATTAAAAATAAAATCGAATACATATTACTGTAATTAACAACTAAGGTAAATATTTCAGTTAAACTTCCCGCGCATGCCGATCTGGGCAAATTGTTTTATTTTTAAGTTGGTACCAGTGCTAGTAACATCTGGTAAAAATTTCACGTCTCTAACATCATTAGTATTTAGTTTACGCTTGGTTTTGTAAACAAAAAAAAATTGATTTGGCGATTTTTACGATGTCTGATTTTGTTGAGCAACGAAGTGCGATTAAATTTGCTTGCGGAATAAAATTTCTTGTGCCGAAACGTTCAGAATGCTACAAAAGGCATTTGGCGATGATGCCATGTCGCAAAAAATGTATATAAGTGGTATAAGGACTTTAAAGAGGGCTGAGAACATGTTGCTGATTTGGAACGCTCTGGACGACCATCAACATCAATTGACGAGCAACACATCAAGAAAGTAAAGGATTTAGTGCTTGAAAATCGACAATTATCTATTAGAGACCTTGTGGATATAGTAAATATATCATATGGATCGATTCAAGCGATTCTAAAGGATCATTTGGGTCTCAGACAAGTGAAATCATGTTTGGTGCCAAAATTTCTCAATTTCATGGAAAGAAAACGACGCAGAGAAGTCTGTACAGAGATGCTTGCCAACTATCAGGACGTTATAAAACGCATTATTACTGGTGATGAGACTTGGATCTATGCAATCACGACCCGAAACAACCGACCAATCGAGTGAATACCGATGCAAAGGTGAACGACGCCACGAAAATCAATGCAAAGTTGTTCAAAAATCAGGTATGTTGACTGTTTTCTTCGATTATCGTGGTAGTGCATTATGAATTCTTCACCCGGCCAAACAGTCAATACGGAGTATTTTTAAATGTTATGCGTCGTTTGCGTAAAGCTATTCGCCAGAAACGGCCGAAATTGTGCGAGACAACTCTTGGTATTTGCATCACGATAATACACCATCTTACACTGCATTGGTCATTCGAGACTTTTTGGCCAAAAATTTTACTCATATCGTTGCTCAACCGCCGTATTCGCCTGATTCAGCTCCGTGTGACTTCTGGATATTCCCAGAACTTAAAAGAACACTTCGAGGACACCGTGTATTTATCGGAGGAGATTATTTTAAAGGGGACGAAAAAAATTTGGAAGAATAAATAAAGATTTTTCATTTTATAACAAAATTCACCTCGGTTTTTAAAAATATTTAAAAAATGAGTTACCTTGCACAAAATATGAAAAAAAGGTTTGGAAGTCTAACAAACTAGTTTTAGCCATTAATTCAACAGCTTATTTTCAAAGAAAATATATAAAATTACTTTTTAGAGTGTCAAACCAATTTTTTTCTTTATATTCTGTTGAAGGTAATTCATTTTTTTAATAGTTTTTTGTACAGTGTGTCCCAAATTGGTGGGAATGTATGGGGAACTTGGAAACCACGATAGATAGAAAATCGGTTAAATGGGGAAAGTTTTGGACAATTATGTTGTAAGCTAATACCGTTTACTACATGGTTTTATCTATTTAGGTTTTTGATAAATTTAAAAACCTGAAACATGCATTTTAGAAAATCGGCCATATTTTTTATGGTAAAAATTTTTCAAATCTGTAAAAACTTCTTGAAAGCAACTTTTTTTGTAGAATATGACCGAGTAGTCAATTTTTATTTTCTATGTGGGTTTTTAGAATCATCATCAACTTTATTTTTTTATATGGACGCCATATTGGATTTTTTCTCAGCCAAATAGTGCTTTTTATTCTAATTTCAACAATGTATAACATGTTATCATTTATTTCAAAAAACAAATATTTTCTCAGTTGGCGAACGTCATTTTTTTTTTCTAAACAATAAATTTTAGTAATTGGCAAAATAGATAAGCCAGACAGATATTTTACAGAAATGGGTTCGCGAACATAGCTATAACGTTAATACCGTGTTACAACAAAACTACACGTAACAAGTTAATTGAAACAAGTGAAAACAAAAACAATAAAAAGTGGCTAAACTAATATTCCTACTAAAATGAAGATGTAAAATAACGACCTAAAATTAAAAATATTGTCCATATTTCTCAACATATTAACGATATTTTTTTAAATAGTCCTAACTACTTTATAAATGGTTGACTTAGGTATGTGGAATTCTCTATCAACATCCCTGGCTGAAGATGTTGGATTTTCTTTAAAATGTTGGTTAACTTCTTAGGTCGTGGTTTTTAAAACTTCCGAATTTAAGCAAATTTGTAACCAGTTTTCGAAAGTATGTTAGTTTAGGATGCTGCCTTGCAGGAAAATTGTCGAAATACGTTTGCGCAGCTATATTAACATTTCTATTGCTTTGGAAATAACGTTGCAAAATATTAAGTATTTCATTACATAGTTAACCATTTCACAAAGTTGAAAAAATTGTAATAACGTACCCGAGCTAACTTGATAATGACGCTAGATGACATTCGCCGGAATCAAGGCCATCTGAGGAAATATTTGTTTTTTTAAGTGGGTAAGCTATATGCCTAAACTATAACATGTTATACATTGTTGAAATAGGAATAAAAAGCACTATTTGGCAGCAAAAAATCCAATATGTCGCCCATATAAAAAAGTAAAGTTGATGATGATTCATCAACTTTACTTTTTCATATGGGCGCCATTACATTTTCTTGTAACACGTATTAACGTTATAGCTATGTTCGCGAACCCATTTCTGTAAAATATCTGTTCAGCTTATCTATTTTGCCAATTACTAATATTTTATTGTTTACAAAAAAAATGACGTTCGCCGGAATCAAGGCCAACTGAGAAAATCTTTGTTTTTTGAAATAAATGAGGTTATAAACTCTTAAATTCTAACATGTTATACATTGTTGAAATCAGAATAAAAAGCACTATTTGGCTGCGTAAAAATCCAATATGGCGTCCATATGAAAAAATAAAGTTGATGATGATTCTAAAAACCCGAAACGTAGAAAATAAAAATTGACTACTCGGTCATATTCTACGAAAAAGTTGCTTTGAAGAAGTTTTTACAGATTTGAAAAATTTTCACTTATAAAAAAAATATGGCCGATTTTCGAAAATGCATGTTTTAGGTTTTTTCAAAATTTCTCAAAAACCTAAATAGATAAAACCATGTAGTAAGCGGGATTAGCTTACTAACATAATTGTCTAAAACTTTCCCCATTTAACCGATTTTCTATCTATCGTGGTTTCCAAGGTCCCCATACATTCCCCACCAATTTGGGACACACTGTATATTGATATATTTCATAAATTCGTATATATTGTATTCGATTTTAAACCCAAAATCTCGAACTAAATGATTTGTTGATAACCAGTGGGCATTAAATTTTTAAAAATGTGCTACGTTGCCAAGATTTTTCATTTTTCGCTTACTGTTAGTTTAGTTCGTTGTTAAGTTCATTGTTACCTTTAACAATTAGTTCGTTATTCGGCTGTATGTGTTTTATATATGTAAGCCAAAATTTTACCAAACTGTAAAATAGATTGCTTAAGGTATTAAGTGTAATTATTCAGACAAAATGGTCGAAAGTTTGGGCGACAGTGCGGGATCATGTTATAATTTAATACTGTATGACATGCAGGGTCAACGAGGTCTTAACAGGACCGTTTTTATGACTTTTCTCATTTTTAAAAAATATACAGTGTGTCCACGGATGGACTGAATTATACCTGTATTTTTTTTAATTTCTAATATTTTAAAAATAAATTATTTTTTATAAAAAGTTTTGCTTTATTTAAAATAATAAAAGCGTTTAAAAAAATCGGCATATGCTATACAGGGTAATTCAAAATTGAGAATTATTTCCAAAAAAAATTGGAAACACAATAAAGTTGTGCTTTCTGTCTTATATTCTATGTTTATTTATAAATTTCGGTTTATAACTTATGGTTGTGCTTATGCAGTTGAATCATCTTGACCTTAGCATAAACATATTAGGGTTTTCAGACTGAAAAATGTATACAGTATATACCAAATTTTTGACCATTCATAGCCAACAACCAACTTATACCCACAAACTGTATTTTTGTAACAGTTTAGTAAGTTCTAGGATTATTTTCTCGATCTTGATACTTTTTTAAAGAATTTTAGGGTTTCACACGGTTTTGTGAAAATCAACAGCCGTATTTACTTTAGAGAAACCCAGTTTTAATCAATTTAATTAAATTTAAACCCATATTTACACTACTGGTATTTCCCTTGATTTTTATTGTTAAGGTTTAAAAAAAAAAAAATAACTGCTGAATTGAATTATTAACAGAAGACCCGGCGCCAAAGTGGCAGTTTTCAGAAGGTCAGCTGTGGATGTCGACAGTGTTGCCAGTGTGCAAATTCTCCTCTTTTGGTATAATTTTAGGCCTTGTAAAGTTATTTTCTAACATTTTCTTATAAAACAGTGTAATTTCACCACAACAGATAACTTATACATTTACTTTGATGTGTATACAACTATCTCCTCTTTAGTAAATACGGCTGGAAGTGTTTTAATAAAATATTTTTATTTAAGCCTTGTCGCATTGAAAACAGTTATGTGCTTATTATTTTAAAATATACAGGGTGATTCAAAGCTTATTTCTTAACATGCTGGTAGAAAGAGAGAGTTTTGAAACATCGTAAGAAGTATTTGGGAAAAGTTTTTAGCAAACTTACAACAATATAATCCATCCACCATTTTGTAAGTATCCTATAGAAGTTTGCACGTAACAGTGTTGCCGATGTGATGAATAATTATTATTTTTGAGTATAATTTCTACTTGGGATATTTTTATCAATATGAAACACAACTACGTTCTTAAATTCGCTCGGAGATTAGAGTAAAAAAGCAGATTTTTGGTCACGTGAGACTGTAGTTATAGAAGATAACAAAAATTGCCTTTGCCTGCTCTTGAGATGTCCTCTTAACTAATATTTCTGTTTATAAATTAACATTAAATTTCACACCCATGGGATGTTTAATAGCGCCGAACAATGTTTTTTCCAACAATATATTTATGAGGACATACCATAAAAATAATAGAATATATCAGATTATGAGATTTCCAAGGGAAATAGTCACGTGGGTCCATTTTTTTCTTTAAATTTTTTTTTTAAGTTTAAAAACAAAAAATTGTCGGTTTTTTTTTTTCACCCTCGTAGCTTGTTTTTTTTTTACATGGTGTGTTAAACCAGAAAAGCATAGTAAGTGCAAAAAATCTGCATATCTTGAAACTACATACAAAATTAGTTATTAAAACACACTAACTGTCCAAACAGACGAATTATGACATTACAGGGCTTTTAGTACTTTTGTAAACCAATGTGTTCAGCAGGGTTATTTTTACGAATGATGTACTTAGAATTCTAAAACGAAACGTTGTTTCGATATGTATGTTTTCCTTAAAAATTAGCGAATAAATAATAATAATAATGCACTAGAAATTAAATAAAAACTAAACGTAGGTCCATATTTTTACAACTTTTCGAAAATATCGCCCAAATCTTGTAAGTGTAAATTAAACATATTGGAAATTATCTGTAAGTATACGCCAAATGTGTCAAAATGCTAATAATTATTAGTCGTTTTAAATTTGTTTGATAATATACAGGGTGTTTTGTGACACCACTTTAGTGAAACAACCTTATTATAAATTTGACTGCTTACTTCCAGTGTTAAAGTATTACAAAGATTCATCTAAAATAAATACCCTGTATATGTTTTTATATAAGAGCATATCAGGTGTCCTCCTAAAGGGATTAAAGATTTGTATTGAACATTTAAAGGGTTGGTAAAAACTTTTTCTGGAGTTAAATAAAAACTCTAATACCTAATTCTAACACCAATAGTCGGTCATAGGCAGCCTGATTCATTTCGTACAACAAATTTTCAAAAAAGACCCCCCAAGCCTTAAAATTCACTAACTTTCCTTAAATTCTTCCTTGAAACTGGTTACAACCCAAGGAATGAATGATTTTATGTTAGAACACCTTTAATTTTACTGTAAAAACTTATTTTCAACCTTATTTACTAATTAGTTTTATTAAAATACACATTTAAAAATTTTATTTTTATCAAAAAAACAAAATTAACGAAATAATCTAGGGATTTTTAGACAGATAAAATCAAATTTTAAAATGTCTTTAATAAAGAAATTGAAAAATCCTGTAAAAAAGCATTTAGTCCAACTAAAATCATTATTTTAATCTTTTATAAATCTCCCATTTAATAAGGGTGCATACAAACTTTTGTACTTAAGTTGGAAGGTGTTTTTAGTAAGAAAATAGATTTTAATAACACTAGAATCTTGGACTTCCATTGTCTTTATTTGTTAATTGTTACACAACGTTTCGGTTAGTTTTGGGGGTGGGTTTTAATTTATAACTAAAAACTATTCCTAAAAGCTACGACTTAATACTATTCCTTGTTCGAAGCTTGACCGACTTTCACGGTTCAGCAACGGCTGCCAGATATTCGAAATATCGATGTTGGCTTGCTAAATACATTTTGTTGTTTAAAATTATTACAGCTTCTTGAATTTTCTTTTTTTCCGGTGGGTTTCTTTATAAATAGTTTTTGCTTCCGACCATAGTTTGGGATTTAAACGCCGTTTTAATATTATACTTATTCACGATTCTGCGAATCTTTTCCGAAGTTCTTTTAATATATGGAATTGTCATAAATATTTGGCCCTGGGTCTCCTTCAAATTAGAGTTTTTGTCTTATTTTGATATTTTTCGATTGTTTCTTTTATTAGCCTCTCCTGTATCCGTTCTGCTTAAGACCCCTTAGTTATGTTATCTATTTCCTCTTGCAGTGATTCTCTACTGTTACGGCCACTGCACGATTATATAAAGTGCGTATAACCCCCTGTTTGGTTTCGTTAGAGTGGTTAGAATTCTGGTGTAAATATTGTCCAGTGTGGGTGGGGCTTTCTGTATACCGAGGTTTGAATATGACCATTATATCGTTTGACTAGAACGTCGAGGAAAGTGGGGCCGAATTTTGCTCCTTCTCCATTGTGAATTTAATACAAGGCCCAGGCAACTAAGATATTTTAAAAACCTTCAAGTTCTTCGTCATTACCTGTCCATATAAAAAAAGTATCGTCGACATATCTTAGCCAAACTTTTGGTTTAATTGGGTGCAGTTTTAATTGCATGTTCCTCAAACCATTCCATATAGATATTTGCTACCACTGGGGGGAGCGATGAACATGGAAGCCCATTATCCTGCGCGTAGAACTCATCTTTCACCTGAAAATAAGAACTACGGAGGCAAAGCTCCAACAACTCCATCACTCCATCCAGCGGCAGGGTGGTGCGTTCTACTAGTGTTTTATCTTCTTTAAGCTTGGCTCGGATAATGCTTAATATCTACCGTTAATATCTACCAAATTCCCTGTGAATGTGGTGAGGTATACATCGGGGAAACAAAGAGACCACTTGAAGTTAGAATTAAAGAACACAAAAAACATACGGAACGAGGTGAAACGTCGAAGTCAGGGATTGCCGATCACGCTTGGTCAAAACAACACCGCATACAATGGTCGGAAGCAAAAACTATTTATAAAGAAACCCACTGGAAAAAAAGAAAATTCAAAGAAGCTGTAATAATTTTTAAACAACAAAAATGTATTTAGCAAGCCTAGCATCGATATTTCGAATATCTGGCAGCCGTTGCAACGTGAAAAAGTCGGTCAAGCTTCGGTGAACAAGAATAGTATATAAGGTAGCTTTTAGGAATAGTTTTTAGTTATCACTTGAAAACGGTTGGAGATACATCACTAACCGAAACGTTGTGTAACAATTCAAATAAAACAAGGAAGTCCAAACTAGTGTTATTAAAACCATTACATTGTCTAACACCTTCAAGGAAACAAGAAAATAGATACTACAAGTAAGGCATGAATTTTGATTCGTTGATGAAGTAGTTTACAAAATCTTCTTTTTTGAACACAAACGCGGCTAATGTTATAATGTAAACTTCATTTTTACACAACTCAAATTTGAAAAGTTGGCGCTTCCTAATTGTTTTGGAAGTTGTACAACTGCTTAAAAATTCTAGATATTTTCGGTGACTTTTAAAAATAAAAAAATAATTTTTCTGGTGGTATTTTATTAAAAATTACGTCTTAAAAAAAAAAAAAAAAATTATCCCCAAAAAATAACAAATGTTTTATCATGAAATCTTTCACTTCTGGTGCAACTAATTAAAAAAAAAAAAGAATTTGAAAATTTGGGGGGGACCCCATGGAAAAAAAGACCTCGAACCCCGCGACTGTGTAAAAATTTTTAAAAAAAATATTAAAATTAATTTAAAAATCCCCCATAAAAATTTTACCCTAAAAAAATTCCCTTTTTCCCGGGGTGGGGGTGGAATTTTTTTATAAAAATAAGTACGGAAGTGGAAATTCCCCCTTTAAGCAACTTTTTTTTAAAATTTTTTTTAGGGATTATTTTTATTTTGCAATTAATTGTAATTTTTTTAATAAAAAAACCTTTTCCCGAGGTTTTTCCCAAATAACTAAAAAAAAATTTTATGAAAATATCATTCTTAAAAAAATGTAGTTTAAAAAAAGTGGGGGTTATGATGTTCATGGCCCCCAAAACAAACGGGTTATAGCCTGTTGAAGGGTTTGGGTTTTTTTTGTCAAATGCCAACATTAAAAGTTTTCAAAAAACCAAAAAAAGATACATTATTTGGGAAAAGCTCATAATCCTTTTTTTAAGTATTAAAAAAAAATTTTTTTTGTTTTAAAAAATCTTTAGCACTAAAAAAGGATTAGGCCAAAATTAAGTTGATCTCTTTTTTTTAAAAAAAATGTAAAAACCCCCCAAACCCCTAATTGAAAATAATTTTTGTTTTTTTCCCCTTTTTTTTGTATTTGTAATATCCGGGGTTTCCCCGGGTTTTAAAATGTTTTTTTAAATAAAATTGACAAGAAAATTTTTGTAATTTTAAAAAATCCTTTTTTAAAATATCTAAAAAAACCCCCTTTATACTTAAAAAAAAATAAAACAAAATTTTTGGAAAAAAAAAACCTACAATTTTGTATTCTAAAAATTTTACCTATTTGGGTTTTTGGTTATTTTGAAAAAAGGTTTTTTTTTTCAAAATTAAAAAAAGTCTCTTTCCAAACCAATTTTTTTTTAAAATGCCTTTAAACCCCTCAAATTTTTTAACAAAATTCAAATAAAAAAAAAATAAATTTAATTTTAAAAATTATTTTCAATTGGGGTGGTAATTAGGGGTATTTTCACATTTTTTTCATCAAAAAAAAAAAAAAGATCAACTTTAATTTTTAAATCCCAATTTTGCGCTAAGATTTTGAAAAAAAAATAAGGGGGTTTCAAAAACTTCAAAAAGGGTTTTTATTTTCGGAAAAAAAATCGTTTTTTGGTTAATTCGTTGAAACTTTTGTTTCATTTGACGAATAAAACCAACCTTCAACCTATAACCCGTTTGTTTGGTTTTGGACATCATAAGCTCCTATTTTTTTTGTTTTTTTTTTGGCTTTTTTTGGTAGGAAGATATTTTTTAAATTTTTTTTGAGTTATTTGCGAAAAAAGTCTGAAAAAATAATTTTTTTTTTTGGTTTTAAAAAATTAAAATTTTTAAAATTCAAAAAAAATTGAAAAAAATGCCTTTCGGAAAAAAAATAAACAAAAGTTGTTAAATTGTCAACTTCATTTTACTTATTTTTTTTAAAATTCCACCCCAAAGGGGGGCTTCACCCCCGGAAAAAAACGGCAATTTTTTTGGGGGAAAAATTTTTTAAAGGGGGATAAATATTAAGTTTAATGTTTTTTTTAAATTTTTTTCACAGTCGCTGGGTTCCAGGTTTTTTCATTTTTTAAAAAAAGTAATTTCTTTTTT
>JAHBCN010022089.1:0-13551 GCA_019359885.1 Listronotus oregonensis | reverse complement strand
GGCCGCATTCCGGCCTTATCCTATGAAAACGGTCCTATCCGCCTTTTGTTTTTGGGATTCGGGAGCCCTTCCTAAGCACCTGTTTGTTTGGGATGGTTTCCCCCTTTTCCGTGAAACAGGCGCCGGTGATTTAGGGGCCCCTTTAGAAACGGATTCACCCGTTTCGGTCGGCGAAACTTTGTCTGCTTGTGCCCTTGGGGCACCTCGAAACGGTTTTATCCGTTTCGGTCAGCGCACCTTTTTTCACTTTTTCCTATGAAAGCGGTTCTGTCCGTTTTCTGTTTGGAGCTAGGAAGTAACAGTCCACCACGGCAGACCCCCGCATTGTATTTCAGAGGCACTTTTGGGAGACCTGTTTAGGCACAGGTGCTTAAAGCACGGTATGCTAACACCTTGAGAAGCCTTGTGTTCATCTTACTTCGATCCCGCCATAGACCAAAAATTTGCCGAAACCCCAGAACCCCAGCGCATTTCCAAAAGACCAGGGGCCCCAAAACGACGATGGGGAACACAGCGGTTGGGTCTTGCTAGTGACCCAAAAATATTTTGAATAACAAATGTGTTGTTTTTATGGAAATTATAAATATACAAAACAAACCAATATGTCTTAGATTCCCCCAAATTTTATAACAAAATTCTTACTTTAATTTTAATTTAATTTTTTTTTTAATTTATTCTTGATAACGGTGGCAGATTTGCCATCGAAACGTAAATAAGTGTTTTAAATTTTTGTGAAGGTTTTTTCTGTTTCAGGCGATTCAAGTTTTTAGGGATCAATGGGCTGAGACACTAGTGAAAAACTCCGGGACCAAACCGAAGTGGTCCCTTTTTTTTGGAAATTTTCCCCTTCGAGTAAACCCAAAATATACAAATATTTTCTCTTTGTATACATAATTTTTTCCTTCATTTTACTGCTCTTAGCCTTCTACAAGAAAATTTTTCCCCCCAGAAGAAAAAAATTAAAGTTTTTTTGTTTTGATATGGCTACACTTTTGTTTTCAACCCAAAAATTAATGTGGGCAACAATGTTTATAATATTAATTTATATTTAGAATGATCAATTATTTTTTTAATTGTTAACCGATATTTTTAATAGCTTAAAAATAGGCGGTAAACAATTTTTTAATAATATAGGATTCGATTTATAATCTGAAAAGTGTCCCCAAAAATTTAATTTTTTTATTAAGAAAACGGGGTTTTTTTTTAAATTTTCCCCCTTACAACAAATCTAAAAAGGATAGAAAACTTCTTAAAAAGGTATTTTTTCATCTATTATCTTTTGAGCACAACGAAAGCAAAGAACATAAAAAGTTAGGAAAATTAAATTTTTTAAATGAAACACCCTTTTATTTTTATTTAAAGTAAAAGGTCTATCCTCCTCTTTTAAAATATATATTTTACTGGCACTTTGTTCGGAAAAAATTAAGTTTTTAATTAAAACTTTAATTGATAGTAAAAACTGCAATACCTTGAAAAAAACATTTAATTTGTTTTTTTAAAGAACCTCATTGAAAAAAGCTTTAAATTGTGGTTATCCTATCAGATAATAGTATAAAGAAGCATATTCTTATTAAATTAAATATGCATATTTATTGAAAATTACGTATTAAAATTCAAATATTTTTAAATTATTTCAGGACTTGAATGTTTGTTTGGTGAGTCAGGTAAAAAAATTCACAAGTTTTGTGTGTGTTTTCAGGGGTTATTTTTGATCTTAACTATCTAAAAACTGTTTCTTTACCATTTTATATAAAAACATATTTTAAAAAGGACATAAATTTTTAGCAAGCCGATAACAGAAACCTACCTAAGTAGACGCATTTATGATTGTGGGTTTGGATTTCTCAAAATCTTATTGTAGGGTTTTGTTTTTGGAGTGTAGAAATAAAGGGGGTACCATCTTTATGGAAACGAACTGGGGGCCCATTTTGTTTCCATCTTGCAATTTAATAAAAACCCTTTGAAAAAAAAGAAATACTAACCTGCAAGAATTTAACTTCTAGAACAAAAAAAATATTCTAATAAAAAGTTAGGTTATACCTTTTTTAAAAATTTCTTTTTTTTAAACGGTAGGATTTAAAGCAGGGTATTTGTATATTTACATTAAAGTGATTTTCCCCATAAAAACATTTGAATGCGATAAAAGTTGTTGGATTTCTTCGAGCTAATTGAACCACTTTTTGCTTTTAGGTTTGTTGGGACAATATAAAAGTTTTGTTGTTTTTAAAAAGTATTTACATTGGGCCTACACACCTTTATACCATTTTTGCCAATAAAAAGAAATTATTAAAAAAAATTTATGTAGTTGCATTGTTGTTAACTTGTTTACTTGCATATGACGTCACGCGAAACAATCACCCATTACAGAGAAAAAGTTTTTAGAGAATTTTTAAAATTTTAAAATTTTTTAACATTGAGTTTTATTGAAAATATAGAAAATTTTCCCCAGAAATAAAAAATGTATTGTGTTTTTTCAAGGAAGTTTAAAGGTGTATGGAAGCCAATGCTATAGCCCATTTGATCAAAAAAGTCCCCCCAAAAAAAATAATTTTTTGGGTCGAGTTTCCCGCCGTTTTCCTAAAAAACAAAATTCCAAAAAAATTTAATTTTTTTCAATTTTTGAAAATAATGTGTATTTAGGCAAAAAAATTATTTTTTTTTAAAAAGGGTTTTGGGGTTTCTTGTTTTGTTTGGTTGAAATATTTTTGGGATGCACAATTTTTTTTTTGGATTGATAAAAACCTTCTTATTTTAGTGATTAGTGTTTTTTAAAATTTGTTTTTTATAATTTTGGTTTATTGTTTTTTATTTATAATATTGTAAAAAAATGACTAGAGGTTGTATGGTTTTGTCTTGCAAATCTAAGGGTAACATACCCGGCTTTAAAATACATACTTTTAGGTAAGTATTTTTTTATTTAAATTGGGTGTTTTTATGAGACGTAAGTTAGGAAAACCGAATAAATAATATTTTATCAATTATGAATTATAGAAAAAAATTTGGAAAAATTTCTTTTTTTAGGAAAATGTTTTTATTTCTGGGGATTTTTAAAAAATAAATAAGGTTTACATTTAGGTACTTTTATTTTTTTAATAATTTAGTACATTTTTTTAAAGGATCAAAATTATTAATTACTGGGCAGTCCAGGAAAATTTTTTTAAAAATATAAAAGACCCCTTTAAATTTTAAAAAAGAAAGTAAAAATTTTTATTTTAAAAAGTTTTTTTTGTTTTTTCTGTATTTTTTTAAAAAAAGAAATTGGGATTTTTGGTTTTTAAATTTAAATTAAATAACCCTTTTAAATCGACATACTGTAGACAAAAATTTTAATATTTAAAGGGTACCTTGGTTTTTTCCCCAAATTTTGTCTCATGAATGTTTGTTATTAGTGAAAATATATCCCTAAAAAAAAGTTATAAAAATTTTCACTTTTTAATGTACAACCACAATCTTAGGATTAGATTAAACTCATTTACACTATCTTCCCCTTCTTTTTTTACAAAATTGGTGATAAGTACATGAAACTATCATACAATGTTTGAAATTTATTTTTAAAAAAACGTATTTTTATTTATTTACAAAGATTTTTGATAAAAAAAACAAAACTCCCAAAATATCGACCATTTAAATAGAAGGCTGTAAAGTGGCCCAAATTTTTTTTTCCATATTATACTTTATTTTAAAATCCAATATTTTTTTCAATAATTTTAAAAATTCTATGGTAGTATTGTTTAATAACCAACAATTTTGTGCAAAAAAAAAAAAAGTGAATGCTTGAATTTGACATTTTTTTGATGTCAATTTATAGATAGTAACAAAGAATTATGGAAGTCCGGCTCTGACCTACTATTCACGCAAACTCCGCGGGGCCAATCCCCGATTCCCGCTGCCCTGCACGCCTGGACAATTTTGTTCTACAGTATTGGGCTTCCATACACCTTTTAAAATTCCTTGTGTTTTTTAGGTACCAAAGAATAATTTAAAAAAGATTTTTCAAAATCAGCCCAAAAAGCCTATTGGGTGTAGAGTCAAAATTTGGCAAAATTTACAGGACGTTCCATTAAAAAAACTTACCCAACAATAAAAAAGTGTTTTTTTGACAACCTGTATATTAATCAATACTGTTAAAAAATGAGTGTTACCAAACACACATTTCTTTTCTTAAGTTTTTTTCTGTATCAGTACAAGTGCAAAATATTTACTGTATAAATTAAAAATTTGGAAACCCTGTATATCTGCAGTTTAAAATTTTTTTTTAAAGCAGCAGACACCAGTTTATTTTGGAATAAAAACAACTTACATTTACCCCAATTCAAACTTGTTTATGAACAGGTCCTACCATGTGATGATTTTGGAGTTCCAATTTTTTTATTATGAAGGTTAAGAGTACCGCAACTTGTTACTCGACATTCAATTGACCTAATATTTTTTTTTTAAAAAGAACGATCCTCTTTGGGGTTTTTTTAAAAACCCTCAAAATTTAATCTCCTCAAACATCATCAGGGGGCAAAATTTCTGTATTAATAAAAAAGAACATTCCCCTTAATAAAGACAGACAGTTAAAAAAACCCCCCCCAAATCAAAAGAAAAAATTGGTCTTATTTTAATTTATTTTAAGAGGCCAAAATTTTTTAATAGGAACTTTGGGCCCTTTTTTTTCATGCCTACGGGAGATAACTTTTTTCGGTAACTATTTTTCACTTAAATGACATAAATTATACAATTTTAAAGGTAAGGAAATAATCTATGCCTCTCCCAAAGGATTTTTGAAATATAGTCAATTAAGAAAAACCTTTTAAAAAAACTAAACATAAGTTTTTAGGTGACTTTCACCAAGAAATATTAAAAACTAAACCCAAAAATTAAAAAAAATTTTTAAAAAATTTTTAAATTTAAAAAAACTAATCAATTTAGGACACTTATATTTCTCGGGAAAGGCAATATTTTAAATTATTTAAGCACATTTTTGTTTTGATAACTTAGAAGAAAACTACACCTTTTCCCAATATGACATATTTGGGTTAAATAAAAAACCCAAAACCCTTTCTGCAGACCTTATAAAATTTTTAAATTTAAAAAAACAATCAATTAAACACTTATATTTTCGGGTTTAAAGAAAATACTTTAAACTATCAGGTGCTGAAAAGTACATTGTTTTTTTAAAAATTTGGGAAGAAAACTACACCTTTTCCCAAATTTTGACATATTTGGGTTAATTACAAAACCAAACCCTCTGCAGACCTTTATAAAATTTTTAAATTTAAAAAAAAAAATTTTAATTTTTAAAAAATTTAAAAGGGAAAACTTTTTATTTCCCCGGGTGGTTAAAAAGGAAAAAAAAAATTTTTTAAATTATAAAAGGTGCTGTAAGTACATTGTGTTTTGATAACTCAGAAAAAAAAAAAATTTAAAACCCCCAATTCAAATAGGGGACATTTTTGGGGTTTTTTAAATTAAAAAAAAAAACCAAAACCCCCCTCTGCAGACCTTTATAAAATTTTTAAATTTAAAAAAAAAAAACTAATCAATTTGGGACATTTATATTTTTTTTTTGGTGAAAAAAGAAAATACTTTAAACTACTAGGGGGGTTTTTAAGTACATTGTGTTTTGATAACTAAAAGAGAAAACTACACCCTTTCCCAAAATATGACATATTTGGGTTAATTAAAAAACCCAAAACCCTCTGCAGACCTTTAAAAAATTTTTTAAAATTAAAAAAAAAACTAATCAATTTAGGACATTTATATTTCTCTGGTTAAAGAAAATATTTTTTAAACTATCAGGTGCTGTAAGTACATTGTGTTTTGATAACTCAAAAAAAAAACTACACCATTCCAATATGACATATTTGGGTTAAATAAAAAAAACCAAACCCTCTGCAGCCCTTTTTTAAAAAATTTTTTAAAATTTAAAAAAAAACAAATTTAATTTAGGACATTTATATTTTTCTGGTGTAAAAAAAAATACTTTAAACTATCAGGTGCTGTAAGTACATTGTGTTTTGATAACTCAGAAGAAAACTACCCCTTTTTCCCCAAATATGACATATTTGGGTTAATTAAAAAACCAAACCCTTCAGCCCTTTTATAAAATTTTTAAATTTAAAAAAAACTAATTAATTTGGGAAATTTTATATTTTTCTGGTGTAAAAAAAAAATTTACTTTAAACTATCAGGTGCTGTAAGTACATTGTGTTTTGATAACTCACAAGAAAACTAAAACCTATTCCAATATGACATATTTGGGTTAAAAAAAAAACCCCAAAACCCCTCTGCAGACCTTTAAAAAATTTTTTTAAATTAAAAAAAAAAAAAATTTTAATTTAGGACATTTATTTTTTTCGGGTTTAAAGAAAATACTTTAAACTATCAGGTGCTGTAAGTACATTGTGTTTTGATAACTCAAAAGAAAACTACACCCATTCAAATATGACATATTTGGGTTAATTAAAAAAAACCAAAACCCCTCTGCAGACCTTTAAAAAAATTTTTAAAATTTAAAAAAAAAAAAAATTTTAATTTGGGGACTTTTATATTTCTCTGGTGTAAAGAAAATACTTTAAACTATAGGTGCTGTAAGTACATTGTGTTTTGATAACTCAGAAGAAAACTACCCCTTTTTCCCCAAATATGACATATTTGGGTTAATTACAAAACCAAACCCTCTGCCCCCTTTTTTATAAAATTTTTAAATTTAAAAAAAAACTAATTAATTTGGGAAACATTTATATTTTTCTGGTGTAAAAAATACTTTAAACTATCAGGTGCTGTAAGTACATTGTGTTTTGATAACTCAGAAGAAAACTACACCTATTCCAATATGACATTTTTGGGGTTTAAATTTAAAAAAAACCCAAACCCCCTTTTGGGGCCCCTTATAAAATTTTAATTAAAAAAAACAATCAATTTGGGACACTTATATTTCTCGGGTTTAAAGAAAATACTTTAAATTTATTAAGGTTGAAAAGTACATTGTGTTTTGATAACTCAGAAGAAAACTACACCCATTCCAATATGACATATTTGGGTTAATTACAAAACCAAACCCTTGCAGACCTTTATAAAATTTTTAAATTTAAAAAAAAAACTAATCAATTTAGGACACTTATATTTCTCTGGTGTAAAGAAAATACTTTAAACTATCAGGTGCTGTAAGAAAACATTGTTTTTTGATAACTCAAAAGGGAAACTATACCCATTCCAATATGACATTTTTGGGGTTAATTACAAAACCAAACCCTCTGCAGACCTTTATAAAATTTTTAAATTTAAAAAAAACTAATAAATTTAGGACATTTATATTTTTCTTTAAAGAAAATACTTTAAACTATCAGATGCTGTAAGTACATTGTGTTTTGATAACTCAGAAGAAAACTACACCCATTCCAATAAAAAATTTTTGGGGTTAATTACAAAACCAAACCCTCTGCAGACCTTTATAAAATTTTTAAATTTAAAAAAAAAAACTAATCAATTTGGGAAAATTTATATTTCTCTGGTGTAAAGAAAATACTTTAAACTATCAGGTGCTTTTAAGTACATTGTGTTTTAAACTAGAAGAAAACTACACCTTTTTGAAATATTTGGGTTAATTAAAAAACCAAAACCCCCTCTGCAGACCTTTATAAAATTTTTAAATTTAAAAAAAAACAATAAATTTGGGGGAACACTTATATTTTCCGTGTAAAGAAAATACTTTAAACTATCAGGTGCAAACATTGTGTTTTGATAACTCAGAAGAAAACTACACTATTCCACTATGACATTTTTGGGGTTAAATACAAAACCAAACCCTCTGCAGCCCTTTTATAAAATTTTTAAATTTAAAAAAAATAAATTTAAAAAAAGTAAGGGAAAAAACCAATCTGGAATTAGCTGGAAGAATTCTTCGGGACACCCCACATTGACCGTCAAAATAGGGAAAAACTAAGGTAATATAAATATTTTTTTTTAAATAACCCAAAAGGGAATTACACTTAGAAATGTATAAAAACATAATATATTAATAAAAAAAATAAGCCAAAGCAAAAGGATTTTAATAAGCTGTGCAATTAATTTTTAAATTTTTAAAATAATTTAAAAAATTTTTTTTTACAAAAGTCGTAAAAACCCTAAAAAATAAAGTGTTTTTAAAATCTTTCCAAATTATTTCAAAATTATTTCACGCACATCATTTGGCCCCGTTTTTGGTCGTGTTTTAAATTTTTTTTCGTAAAATGTTGCTTTTTTTTAGTTTTCCCAAAAATAGCGTTTCATTCATTACCGAATTCTACTTTAGAATTTTTTTTATATTTAACAAAGCAAAACTGTTTTTGGCCGAGTTTATAAAAAAAAAAGCCACGCCCCTGATTCTGTAACACATGGACAATTATTTGTATAAATACTCAGACCTTCCCGCGAAAACCCATTTTCGTATCTCGGTATACTGCTGGAAAATTTCATCGTTACTGAAACCGATTTTTAAAAAAATCATAATACATTTTTTTTTTTTAAAAGCTTTTTAAAAAAATAATAATATTTTAAAAAAGGAAAATTTTAATTTGTAAAAAAAAAGTTTTTTTTAAACATCATATTTAATAAACTATCTTGATGTACCAATTCCAAAAAAAAACTAAGTACTAACGTACCGTGGGTGTTTTAAAGTGTGGTAAATTGGAGTTTATTCACACAGAACTTAAATGTTTGGAAATTTGATGAAGAAGAAAAAAAACTCTCAAGGGGTAGCGGGTTTCCCAAATAGTTTGGCCACTTTTAGTGATGAAGAAACCATCAAAGTTTGGAGCCTCTCAAGTTGGACTGTAAGAAGATGCATAAAAGTGACACTACGTGTTGCTCTGTTGGAGCTTCCAGAAAAAAAATTATACTGGCCAACTCCTTGGGGCAAAACTGTGAAAATACCTATAAAAGAGCAACAAATCCCTCCCGCCCGTCGGTGGGCAAAAAAAAAATGGGACCCCGTAAGCGTGGAATCATTGATAAGACGAAACAGCTCTTCTTTGAATGGAGTCAAGAATGTAAATGTTGTAAGGGCGCTATTCCCCAAAACATGAAAAACAATATTCTAAAGATGATCTGATTTGGAATACGTACAGAGTTTTACAGATTAAAAAGGAGAGAAATAATCTCCTTTGGGGGCATCCAACATTTTTTAAGCTGCTGATGCAATTGATGTAATGTGTTTGTGCCAGTTAAGGTTATTTTTAAAAGTAACGCCAAGAAGAAAAAAGACTCCCGGTTCGGCCAATTTCATATGTAACAATAAAAAATTTGCAGACTTTTTTCGCGTCATCGACCATGACTGTATATTAGAAAGGGATTAAACTGAAGATTTTTTGGGGCCCCAATCCATTATTAGTTTATGGTCCTGTGAAAGAGATATCTGTATTGCCCTGCGCCTATTTTTCCGATCAGCCTTATAAGCTGGCTTAAAAAATTGAAAAAATTTGGGGTAAAAAGGGGACTATCGTCAGCAGAACTATGAATAGGGTTGATTGTGAAAAAATAAAGATTTGATATAAAAAAAACAAAAAATTTGGGGCCAATGGGGAGGGATGGGGCATTGGCTAAAGCTGAAAGAATGACTATTTTCTACGATAACTGATAGACGTTGATTGAAAGGGGAAAAAGGAGAGCCAAGAATAAAGCTTAGGTTGGGAAAAGGGAAATTTTCTAGGGGGCCCAAATATGCCAAACCTGATCAAAAGCTTTGGATATTCTAAGTTTAGGGGGGTTGTTCCAGTTGCCTTGTCTTTAAAAACGTAAAATAAATTCCCCCCCGTAAACACGGTTTTGTCGGCTTAAGTTGGCAACATATGGAAAAAATTTAGTATTAATAATTTTATAAAAAAAGTTATTCTTTATAAAAAGTTCTGCATGTTCTGAAATTTAAAATCAATCATCAGATATCAAATTATACGAGGTATCCCAAAATTATACGAGGTATGCCGAAATATATGAATTTTGTTTAAGAGTAAAGTACCTTTATATTTAACAAATCAATAATTGTTATGATGAAAAGTTATCCGAAATTAAAAAGTATGTTTTAATATGCAATGACCTTCTAATAAAAAAAAAAAAATATATATTTTTTCAAATTACTGATACTGAACATTTATCTTTTTAATTTATTACACGCACTATAACCTTTTCGTTCCGTTTAGAAATTAGTAAGCAAATTTTCACAAAACAAAATTTTCCAAAAAAATTTTAAAATTATATTATTACATCAGTATATTATTAACACAATTTAAATTTTATCTTTAGTACTTAATGTTGCAGGCATTTCTTTTAAATTTCATAATACTACCAAATTTTGCTGAATACAACTGATGTTTTAAATGTCACCGTCAAACATTTCTTGTCAGAGCATCCTAGATTACATGTACAATATTTACAGTTAAATTTTCGTTGTTTGTGTAGAGATGTTTTAAGAAATTTTAAAAAAATACCATAAGTTAGTGTAACTGCATATTTGAACGTGATTTTTAATTCCGAAAAATTTTTCATAACAAAAATTTTTAATATTGTGAAATATACCTACCTAAAGGTACTCTACTCTTGAGTAAAATTCATATTTTTTGACATACCTCGTATAAGATTTAAAAAATTTAATATTTGATGATTATATTTTAGATTTCAGAACAAGCAGAACTTTCTATAAAGAATAACTTTTTTTCGTAAAATTAATAACAAAAAGAGTTTCCCATATGTTGCCAACTTAAGTAGACACGCTGTATACGTGTCAAACCGACAACGTCCTTTTTTTTAGTCGGTTAATCAAATGATTGATCCAAGGATCAACAAATTAAAATTAATTTACTAGTCTTTGACCCCCCGAAACCCATCCGCAACGATACGCGCATGGGAAAAACACACAAACAAAGGTGTTAAACGCTGCAAATTGACATTTCACCACTTCTTAAACAAACTTTCAGTTGATCCCATTCACCGTTCAAACAAACTAAAACAAATTAAGTGAGAAAATCATCCCCTTACAGCTAATATAGAGCGATGCACCCGGGGTGGTTTTTTGTCGGGCAAACGCACCCCCGCAACTGAGGGTGCACGACGTGTGTACGTGTCACGTGACTGGAATGTAAGTCACGTGTCGGAGATGTTCATTTGTTTGGAAGTCATTAATGTGTTTCGGTAAAGTCAAGGTAAATGGAAAGTTTCGGTGTTATTACGGGAAAATATACAGGATGTTAATAATCTACGAATTTGCATTTAAGAATTGTTGTATCCATAGGTAACCTACTTTTAGATATATAATCGCTAATTGCATTTATGGCAAGTTTACTCTAGCACGCACTAAACAAACAATAAGGTTATTCATCATGCACCGGGTACTGTAATGTTTTATTAATGGTAACTTAATTTATTTATAACGTAAATATCTATTTTTGGACAGTATGATATAAAATCTATTTAAGTCGTTCAATAAATAACCAAATTCAATTTCTGTTAAAGGTTTATGCAAAAGTAAACAGTGCTATAAATTCAACTTTTTACCATAATACATCGGGGAGCTACGAAGAACTAGGAATAGTTAAGTTAAAAACGATCCATTTCCTATACTCCAGACTTAAAGTTGGGGAACTTTTCTCATTTAGACAGAAATACACTGAATTTGACTTTTAGAGCGTAATGGATTACTTTGGCTGAAAAAGCTAAAGAAAACACAATGGTGTTTTATAGTTTCAGAAATAAAAAGTCCAATAGCAGTTTTTACAAATTACATGTTTTTGTAACAAAAAAATTGTTTCTTCATAAATTCTTAAATTACGATATTTTCAAAATCAAGTCATGGTGTAACTTGCTTTCTTTTAATATAACTAAAACACATATCTTAACATTTAAATGTATATTCAATATCATATGTTTGAATGTTAAAATTATAAAATTCTCTTCATGCATTACATTTTAAGAAATGTATATCTACGTTGCATTGAATTTCAAAGAACATAGAGAACTTATGTAATAAACTTGCATCTATTTGTTATGTTATTAGAGTAGATTAGAAAAAGTCACCCGTAAGGTGACCCTATTTTTCTGGACATGCCGCAGGATCTGTGGCAAATCCTGGGGCATGCAACCAAAGCAGATGTATTGGTTTTACGTGACAGTCATAAGACCAATGATCACGTATGGCTCTGTTGCATGGTGGTGCAAGAGGCAGCAGCGGCTGACCCAAGCAAAGCTATCTAGCATACAGAAACAGGCCTGCCTAATGATCAAGGGCGCGCTGCGCTTGACACCAACGGCGGCCATGGAAGCCCTCCTAGGACTGCCTCCTCTGTATATTTACTTGGAGAGAGAGGCAAGGTGAGCAACCTACAGACTCTATCAAGCGGTCAGTAACAAACCGCAGGCGTGTCATATGGAGAGCATCAGTCTCCTCAGGAATGTCCTGACCTACAGTGTAGTCTACCCACAAAGGGAGGAATGGAGTCGAAAAACGACCGACCTGCTCCGGGCTGACATCTGTTGGTACACCGATGGCTCCAAAACCAAGGACGGTGTTGGAGCTGGACTATAAGGACAGAGGCCGAAGGCAGAGTTTTGCTTTAGCCTGGGCACTTTCGCAACCATATTTCAAGCGGAGGTATTGCTATTGAGATGTGTGCTAGATCGCTGGTTGATCGACACACGTAAGACAGTTAAAATATTCTCCGATAGTCAAGCAGCTCTTAAGGCTCTTGAATCCAGCCGATGCAATTCGAAAACCGTCTGGAATTGTAAGGATGCGCTGACCAAACTAGGTCAAAACGATAAGGTTACACTACTGTGGATACCTGGACACACCGGCCTAGAGGGTAATGAATCCGCAGACCTCCTTGCCCAAAGGGGGGCGAAACAAAATTCACAGGGCCGGAACCGGTCATCCGTAAATCTTATGGAAGGGCCAAGCAGTTCTAATCAGCTTGGACACAAAGAGAAAATCTTCGGTACCGGCATGGACTTCCGGGTCTCAGACACTCGAAGGCCTTCATAAGCCCACCGAACCAACAATGTACTGTCAAACTACTGGAGCAATTAAGGGTACACCTTAAAACTCTAGTGGGACTGTACACGGGACACTGCAGATTAAAGTACCACATGCACAAGATCAGCCTAACGGAAGACGCCAACACATACTGTGTTCGTGCCCAGTAATGGCACGACTAAGATTCGCAATCTTCGGCAATGACACCTTGTTGCCGGCATAGGCGTGCGCACAGTGGGTGCCGTGGGTGCCGTGGCACCCCCACTAGTCTGAAAAAGATTACTGTATTTAAAATATGAAAATTATTATTTGATAAGGTTTGATTTAAAAAATTTCAGCAAAAACATTCTGAAAAAAAGAGTATGGTAAAATCAAAATTAAGATCCACAATACGCCAAGAACGTTCAGAAAAACTCCTGGTTCCATTTGTGAAACAGGAATTAGCCGCAAATATTGAAAAATATGTTATAAACGATTTTAAAAACATTGTACCTTATGAAAGAAGAATGATTTTTTAATAAAAAAATATAATGTACTTGGTTTGTTATTATTTCAAAATATTTACC
>JAHBCN010022088.1:0-13625 GCA_019359885.1 Listronotus oregonensis | reverse complement strand
GTTGGATCCTGCTGACCCAGGTTAAAGCCAGGGTTAGTCGGGTTAAACAGAAGTGTCAAAATCAGCTGTTTCGTTTTTTGGGTTTTAATGATTTATCTTGTGTTTATTACAAGTGAAAAAAGTATAAAAAACAATAATTTGATATTTATTGATTATTTACAGCTTAAATATTGTGAAATTTTTTAAAATAACTGCACGACCAAAACAAAGCACAAGGGTTATGTTTTGTTTTGACACGAAGCCGATGAATAAAGGTCAAATTTATCATACGGGTTTAGAAAATAACAAAAATCCCAGTGAATCTTAAAAACAGCTGATTGAATCTACCCAACCCATCGGATCAATATTTGAAAACGCCTCTTGTAGATTTGTTTATTTTTTCTTAAATGCATTCATTTAATTTTTTGTATGATTGTTTATTGTAATCATCAGTTGGTTATACTATTTTCTTTTTTGACCATGTATAAAAAACCATCTGTTTTCATTGTTACTAAATAAATATTAGAAATTTTAACACTGATATAAATTGATTTCTAATTTTTATTTTAACCTATTTTAACTAGGCATTAAAACATGTAGGTAATTTATTTTGAGACAAACATATCTAAAATATATTTTTTTACAGATTGAAGCTGATTTTAACCTATTATTTCCTGGTAAAGAATTGTTGTTGGTAAATAAATTTAATATTTTTTTTGATAAAGTAAGAGAACTTAAATCGCCAACCGTAACAGCCAACAAAGATCCTGTTTTGGGTGATATATTAGCAAAGCTCGAAGAGGAACCAGAAAATTTATCAGAAGGTATAAATAATCTTTTTAGCAAAAATATGTTTTTAATTATTATCTTACGAATATTTATTTTAATAATATTTTACAGCTGGTAGGACCGCCCTTCAGCTTTCAGCACTACCTAGATTGGTACCTCCAAAAGGGAGAACGAAAATAGGAAAAAATCATTGGAAGTTTTCAGTTACCGAAGCCACTGAAAGTATTATTATACACTGCTTGGTAAGTGTATTTTGAGATTTAGTAGAGTTTTTTGTTTGTTTTAATTTATATTAGATATACAGGGTGTCCAAATTTCGTTGCAATTGCAGGTTATCTGAGTTATTATCAGAGATAGAGACCTGCGGCTGTCGCGAAGTATTGCTACTTTTTGATGAAACAAAAGATTTTTTAGCGCCCACTTAGTTTTTGACATAAAGGGCGAAATTATTTTTTTTCCATTTTGGAACACCCCTTGGTATTTAGTTGTTGTAACTTAGTAACTAAAAATTGATATTAGTAAATATTTTTACGTAGAATTCAGTGGTGTAGTTAGTTTTTTTCTTTTTTTATAATTTTCAAGATATGAACGAAACATATTATTTTCCTTATGAAACACTATATTTTTTAATCAATCAATTATGCTGAGTGAAGCTTTTTGAAAATTTAAAATACTTTATATTTATTTTATATATTTACATACACCCTGAATTGATGTTTTTAAGATTCAAATGAATTTGGCATAGTGGGCCATGATACAGACTTTATAATCAATGAATAAAGTTAGCTCTCAGTTTATAATTTATTTGTACTTTACAGCAACATCTCATTTTTAACTATTTTACCCCGCCCAGCATTTCTATTCTAACCTCGGGTTTTTAGGTTTGTATACTTATTAATTAATTAAAAACTGAATATTTTGGATCAGCGCCACCAAAATCAGTATGTATCCATGATTTTTAGTAAAAAAAAAACCGTGTATGAAACTGATACCTTTAAAATTTAAAATATCAATAATAATTTTATTATGGGTATCATACACGGTTTTCTACTATTTTGTTTTAAATCATTTATTATTTTTTTAAATCATGGATACATACTGATTAAGGACACTGTTTTAATAAAAACACAGTGGCGCTTATCTAAAATATTCAGTTTTTAATCAATAAATAAATCAAAAAAATTAAGTAACCAAGGGGTGAATAGGGGTGCGGAGCGGGGTAAAATAGTTATGGTAAGTTTAAATCTGACATTTATTGCATAATATTTATGTCAAATAGAAATTCTGGCTAATGTAAACGGTCAAAAATTTATGTCCAACGTTAATTTATCATTGTTTACATTAGCCAGAATCTGACATAAATATCATGCAATAAATGTCAGATCTAAACCTACCATTAGAAATCAGATGTTGCTGTAAAGTGTAAACTGAGGGCTAACTTTATTCTTTGGTTCTAAAGTCTATATCATGACCCACTATGCGAAATTCAATTTTAAAATTAAAAACATCAATTAAGAATGTAAGAAGATAATATAACTATAAAGTATTTTAAATTTCTAAAAAGCTTTTATTCGAAATAATTTAATGATCACAAAATATACAGGGTGTTCCATAAGAAAAATTATATGTGTAGTTCAGATCTTAAAAAAAACTAAGTACATCACTGGATTCAGAGGCGGCGGAGGGCGTGGGCGTTGTGGACCATTGCCCACGGTCTGAGGGACCTCGAGCCATAGATTTTGTTTTAATAAAAGTAAAATTATAAAGGGCCTCGCAGGAAAGGTGAAAACCTTTTTTTTTGCTCACCAATTTTTTTTCCCACGATACCATTTGTCGAAAAGAGGCCTCGTGGATATGAGGGCCTCGCAAAATGTATCTTGCCCACATAAAATTTTCATCTTGCGCCGCCACTGACTGGATTCTACGCAGAAATATTTACTAATATCAGTTTTAACGTTTTTGTGGTTACAAACCAACTGAAATACGAGGAGGGTTCCAAAATGAAAAGAAAAAATCTCCCTGTATGTCAAAAACAAAGAGAGCCATGAAAAATCTTTAAGTGTCACCTTTCGTTTCATTTAAAAGTAGCAACAGTTCACAAAAATTGCAAATCTTTATCTCTAATAATAACCAAGATAACCTGTAATTACAACAAATTCCGGACACCCTATACATAAAAAAGGAAAAAAACGTCCTTAAATTACCAATTTTTTTTATTAATTTTAAGACCGATGGTGACATCAACAGAGTTATCTCGGAACAAAAAGAAAAAGCAAAAAAACGAAAAAATTTCACGTCAGAAGTTCAACCGTACTTAATTGTCGTAGGACAAACATTAGGAACTATCCATAGAACATACTTAGTAATAGACAAGATACAGTATATTTTTAAGTGTGCTTTAAAAGCATTTGACGTGCTGTTTAAAATATTTTTTGTTCTGGATTTAAAATATCCCGTTCAGGCTGAACATATTTATGTCCTAATTCAAAAAGGCATTTTTGAAATATCCACCAGTAAGGACAAACTACTTCCTTACATAGAGGATCTTATAAAATATGTAAAATAGTAAGTCACCTTTTTTTGTTAAGGCCCAACCATGAAATGCTCATACTGTGGAAAAGATATCGGCGATTTAAATAAATTTGTTGTACATTTAGAGTATGCTCATAATAATATTACTAACAGTAGCTTTGTGTGTCCGTTTGACTATTGTTCCAGATCCTTTCATAGAAGAGACACTTTTAAAAAACATATTTCTTTAAAACATAATACTAATGAAAATCTTTTAAATATCAGTTCTATAAGTGATAGAAGTAATACTCATTTTAGTCCGAATTTATTTGAACTTAATCCTTCATGCAGTAATCAGATAAATCTAAACGACAAACAAGTAAAATTCGATTTTGACAAAACAGTTAACAATTTCAATTCTTTGTTGCATAAGTCTGCTTTAGAGTTTGTGTCTAAGTTACAAATGAATATGACTATTTGCCGAAAACTGGTTCAAACTATTATTAACTATGTGAAAGATTTTTTAAATGCTGGATTTCTGTCAATTTTAAAAGAGTTTTTGTTTGTACCTAGTGATAAAAATGTAGATTTTCATTTCGAAATTATATCAAAATTACTAGATGAAACGCAAAACTGCTTTAACTTTCTTGATACAGACTATAAAAGAATTAAATTCGTTGAAGCTTCTAAAGCATTTATACCGCCAATTAGTCATGTTATCGGAACTTCTGTAGATAGCTCCAGACAAGGAAGTTCCAATGCTCTTATTGTAAAAAATAGGACTACTATCTTTATACCTCCGTCCAAAATATTAAAAGTGTTTTTTGAACTACCGAATGTTCTTGATAAAATATTAGATTACCATAATCAAAGTTACATTAAAAAATCATTTTTTACAGATACCAAGCAAAATGAATGTACTATATTAAAAAATATTTTGGATGGAAGTTTGTGGAAAGAAACTATGTGCCTAAATAAAAATAAAATTAGAATTCCTCTATTGCTGTATTTTGATGATTTTGAAACCACAAATCCACTAGGAAGTCATGCAGGAGTTTATAAACTTGGGGTGGTTTACTTTTCGATTCCTACATTACCACCTGAATATTCAAGTAAATTAGAAAATATATTTTTAACTTTAATTTTTCATAGTTATGAGAGAAGTCAATTTGGCAATGAAAAAGTTTTTGAATGTTTAATAAGAGACTTAAAATTTTTAGAAAAAGATGGTATTACGCTTCAAAAAAACAACGGTGATATAACAACAATTTTATTTAATGTAATTTTAATAATTGGCGATAACTTAGGCATTCATTCTATTTTGGGACTTGTAGAAAGTTTTTCCGCAAATTATTTTTGTAGATTCTGTGTAACGACTAAATCTGTTAGCGAATCTCAAACTCAACTTTTTGATTCAGATATTAGATACCAAAACTTATATGACTCTCACTTGGAAAACAAAAGTTTTGGGGTTAAGGAGCCCTGTATATGGAACGAATTAGAAAGTTTTAAAATATACACAAGTCAATGTGCAGATATAATGCATGATTTGTATGAAGGTATTCATAGGTATGATGTTCCGTTAATTTTAGATGTTTTATTAAACAAAAATTATTTTTCACTGGAAACTCTTAATTCGAAAATTAAATATTTAAATTATGAATTTTGTGAAAAAAATATTCCACCTCCAATAACAAAGGACCAGTTAAAAAATAAATTAATTATAATATCTTCATCAGAAATGTTTTGTTTAGTAAAAAATCTTAGATTTGCTGTAGGAGATTTGGTACCGGAAAGTGACCCTGTTTGGAATTTTTATTTAACCTCTTTAAAAATTACAAATATTGTTTCCTCGTATGAAGTAAGCCTGGAAAATATAAGCCTTTTAAAAAATTTAATTGAGAACTACCTTAAAATGCGCGTTTCATTATTCCCAGACAAAACTTTAAAACCAAAACATCATTTTTTGCTTCATTACCCTGATATATTAAAAAGAGTGGGTCCTTTAAGTAAAGTATCATGCATGCGTTTTGAAGCTAAGCACAGAGATTTAAAAAAAATTGCCAGTACTGTTCAGTGTCGAAAAAACTTGCCTCTAACGATTGCTACTAGATCTCAATTAGCATTCGCCACTCGCTGTCTTTCTTCTAGTGGGCTAGTAACCAATATAGAAGTTGGAAAAACTATAATGGATCATCCAGATTATAGTCAATATACTTATTCTACCAACATTCCTATAGATACTAATGACTACTTTGAGGTTAATTGGTTCAAAAAAAATGGTATAAGTTATACAAAATATGACATTTTGTATTATGATGTATCAAATCCTTTACACCCACTTATATGTAGTATAGCTCACATTTTAGTTTCTCATTGTAATATGAAGCAATGCTACCTAATTTGTGAGCGTTTAGAATTAAAAAAAATTAATAAACACTATCAGGCTTTTGAAATCACCAACACAAAAAGCTATATGTTTTTACTTTTAAAAGACCTCAAATATATCTTTCCCACAATAATGCAGTTCATGGGTGGTGTTAAATTGGTACCTATTCCAATGTTAGGTAATAGTTACAAAATTCTTGAGATTTTGTAAACCTAGATATGTATCCTCAGAGCCAGACTGTATCAAGTCCAAATAGTAGTTTTAAGACATGAAGGATTAAATTTTTATCATTAAAAAATGTATTAAAATGTAATTTCCGTTTTAGTTAGTTTTGAACCAAATTTGACGAAATTCAACCAAATTCGGTACTCCAGAGTAAAACTCTGAATTCAGTGTTGATATCGGCGATATTGCCAGATTTTCAGTTTTGCAGAAATCAATTTAAAATTTAAATTTTTTATTTTATTGTTAAATTCCAGCTGTTTTTAACTATACAATGGTATAAAATTTTGTTAATAATAAGTAGGTATTATTGGTTATTTTATCTAGAAAAACGATTTGTCAGAACTGTCAAGCCGCCAGTTTAAAATTTGCAAGGTGTAAACAGTAATATCTACGCTCTTTACACCTATTATTTTTACTAAATTAATTAGTTACTTAGTACTTAAAGAGAAAATTTGGACTTGTGTACCATTGTATAGAAAAAAACAGCGGGAATCCAATAACAAAATAAAAAAATGGCTATCTAATTTAAATTTAAAAACTTTGAAATGATTTCTTCGAAACTGAACATCTAGCAACATCGCCCATATCAACACTAAATTCAAAGTATGGTTTTACCCTGGAGTACCGAATTTTGTCCAATTTGGTTCAAAATTTTGAAACATTTGGGTGTCTCCAGACTTTTTGGACACACTGTATGTATACATGTAATTAAAGGTTGAAGTATGACAAACATTTGAAAAATATATTTATAATTTAAAGACTTTACATCGGTACATTCCCTGTTATTACAAAATTTAACACTCTCTATCTTTAAACTACCATTTGGACTTGGCATAGCTGGCTTTGAGTTACAGAGATAGATGCTTAACATAAAAAAACTTTTTATTATGGGGTTAATTGTTAAATTAGTTTTTTATTTAAAACTGTAAAGGGGTTTTTGTTGTATGTAGTTAAAATTATGATTGTTTTTAGTTTCTTATGCATTTTAAAACATTGCATAGTTTCATAGATAAAGAAATAAATAAGAGTTTTTATTTGTTAGACAAAAAAATAAAGTTGTATTTTTTTAAATTTGTGTTTTAATTTACTTCGATTTTTTATACATTTATATTAAAAGCCCTCGTTCAAGAAATGGGGTTTTTTCTTTGATTTAGGTGGTAGTAAAGAAGACATTGCAAAGAATTAAAATTTATTCTGTACCTCAGAAGCAGATGGGCTGAAGTCCACTTTTTAAAGAAATGTGAAAAATAAAACACATTTCTTTAAAAAGTGGACTTCAGCCCATCTTTTTCTGTACCTCAAAAACAGTTGGAGAGAAGTCCAGTTTTTAAAATTTTACAGGACAGCAAAAATCTTCAAACCTAAAAATTTCAATATAAACCAATGCCCTTAAAATTAAATAAAGTAAGATATTAAAAAAATAATAAAGTAAATAATAAAACACATTTTTTTAAAAATGGACTTCAGCCCATCTGCTTCTGAGGTACAGAATTTACTACCTACTGTAAGGTCAGTGGGGAACATATACACGTCGTGCCACTTCAAAACATTTATGGGGAATTTTTGCCAATGCGTGAAAAGGGGACGATCTGAAGCAACAACAAAGCGAGACCGATGCGTCATCTTATTTGAAATGCTTATATGCAGGAATTCTTTGTCTTATCTCTACCTGCTGGTGTTTAACAGATTAAAAGTTAATTGAACACATTGAGTTGGCACGATGTTTATAAAAAATCTTATATTTTCGCTCATACCGGAACTGTCATATTTTTAAAAATAGTTTAAAGTATTACTTTAATAATCTTAGGATATTTTTTTTATGCAAAAACCGAAAAGCAAACAAAAAAATATCAACAGATCAAATTTGTTTTAAACTAAACGGGTATTTAAAAATTAAATGTTATTTAAAAAAAAAATTGTATTAAAAAATATTTACCCTAAACCCCTTATGGACGACACTGGTAAAAATTAGTTTTTTTCTTGTATTGAAAATGTCTTCTAATGCATAGAGGACGTCTTTCAAATTTTTTGAAAAATATCTAAACTGATATACTTAAAAGTTATTATAAAAAAAACGATATTTTTTAAAATTTTTAATCCCCCGTAGTTCAAAAACTAAGAAGTTTACGACATATGTTCATATGAAGTTTTTTTCTTATTTTTCATTGTAGAATCACCCCTTAAAGCTTGTCGGTTAAGTTACTGGACACCCTGTATATTTTTTTTATAAAATTTTCTTCGCCCTAATTTTTTTTACCGCATTTAGGAAACAATGTACGTTGTACGTCTTCGATTAGATCGAGGACACCTTATACAGTGTGTCCTAGGATAGGTGTTACAAGAGGACAAATTGACCAAAAAATTTTGAATTTTTAAACGACATTTTGGAAAAACTGTTCGCATGGTCTACAACTAAAAAATACAAAATTCTACCACCATCGGCAGTATAGTTATATAATGAAAAATTACCACGAGTAAAATACTTTTATTTTCAAAAAATGTATGAGTAAATATTGAAGACATTCATATTTTATGTCAAAGTTTAAAGTTACAACTCTCTATACAATTTAGCTCCATTTTTAAAAACAAGTACTTTACTCTTGATCATTTTTCATATAGTCATAACTCGCCCTGTATGTAATAAATTAAAATGAAATTTTGTATAGTGTATAATGCGACTTCTTTTCCCAAAATACCGTTTAAAAATTTATTGGTATATTTGTCCTCGACATCTATCCTGGGACGCACTGTATATGTCGTCAAGATTTAAGAGTAATTGCAATAACAATAATTATAATTATTTCAAACGCATCCAATTTCAAATTAAGGTAAGGTTACTTTTTGTTTAAAAGTAACTATTCTAACTTGAAGATAACTTAACTCGCCTCCAAGGATTGCATATAATTATTACAATAATTCTTATACTTATTTCGAGTATAGAACTTGACTTGCCTCTCCCCAAAAGTAATCCCGAATTCGCCGATATGGCTCTCACAGAGGTTTGAAAATACGTTTTTATAATGTAAACACGTTGTTGACAGTATAGGCTCCATTTTAAAAATTTAAAAAATTTCCCAAATGCAAAAAAATCCAATCCCAAAAAAAAATTGAATAAAAAGAGTAGCAAATAAAAACATTCAAAACCCTCTTAGGGAAATTTCCCCTTATAATATATATATATATATATATATATATATATATATATATATATATATATATATATATATATATATATATATATATATATATATATATAAATTTTTTTTTTTTTTTTGAGAAAATACCTCAAACCTGTTGATTTTAAAATAATAAAAAGGGGGGTAAAAAAAAAACTGTTATTTTTTTAAATTTTTTATTTAACAATTATGTACAATTTTAACAAGTTTGTTAAAGTTAAGGGGCACTTATAAAATTTAGGTGGAAGTGGTTATACGATGATGTCGAAGAACAATAGAAAATTATTATTATTACTATCACTTAAAAATATTATTGTTATTATGCCAACGTCATCGTATTTTAAAAAATTTAAACTACCTTTAGTCTATTTGTTTTTAGTGTTGATTTAAAATTTTTTTATCAACTCAGGGGCTTATGCCTTTCCTTAAATATACAATGTGGGGGGGTTTTCACTTTAATAATTATTTTATTAATTTGGTAATTTATTTTTTTTTTTGCATTACCCTTTTTCTTTTTTTAAAATATAAAATACAATAGCCTACTATAGAATGTTTTTTAAAATTTTATCAAAAGGCATATGTATATGTACAGGGTGAAAATTTTAAAAAAACTTGAAATGGCGATATTTTAGGAACAAAAAATGAAAAAAAAACCCCTTAAAACAGTTTCTATAAAACTAAGGGGGAACAAAAAAAGCATATTATCCCACCCTTATCAGAACCCCCCTTTGGGCATGAGATAGACCCCTAGAATCGTAAATAGAAAGGGGGTCGAGTGAAAAATTTTTGGGGAAAATCTTTCCAATGATACCTAGAAACTAAAGAAAATTCTTCTCTTTTATCAAGGAAAACAATAAAAAAAAAAATTTTTTAAAATTTTTTTTATTTTTAATTAAATTAACAAAATGATAAATCTGATATACTGGCATGTTCTTAAAATTCCAAACATGTCAAGCCCGCAGGTATTTTGAATTGGTTTAGTTGCTATGTTTTTTGCCGAAAAAACGGGTTGTTTATAAATTGCTTTTATTATCACAAAATTTACTTTAAAAGTAACTTGTACTAGTAGTATTTTTTTCGGTTTTTGTTTAAAAAAAAAAGGCACCTTTTTTTTTTTAAAATTTGCCCGAATTAACTTATTTTCATTTAGGGCCCAAAAATGTTTCTTGGACAGCCAAGTTTTAAGAAAGGCACCCAGGCCAAAATGAACCCCGGAGTTTGCCAATTGAGCCAAATTTAAGAAACCTTCCAAAAAAAGAAATCAACCGAGACTAGTCAACGAAGCAGGAAATTGAAATTCTGGGCAGTTTTAATGAATTCACCCTATCAACTCGTCAAGCGGCTGTAGCAACTGGATTATCTGTGAATCAAAAGAAAGGTACTTAAATTTCACAAGTTTTATCCCATAAACTGCGATACTCAAGAACTTAGTGACGACGACCCGGACAAGAATCCAGTTTTGGAAATAATGACAGATAAATTATGGCAGAACCTCAACTAGTTAAAAATATTTGCTTCAGTGATGAGTGTACCTTTTTTTAAATGGGCATGTTAATAAGCAAAACTGTCGTTACTGGGATAACGAGAACCCACATGTATTTAGAGAAGGGCATACCCAGTACCCCCAAAAATTTAATGTTTGGGCTGGTATATTGGGAGACGGTATATCGGCCCAATATTTATACCAGGAAATTTAAATGGGGACATGTATGCTGAAATGCTACAGAGGTCTATCGAACCACTAATAGTGCGAGAATTAGAAATCAGAGGGACATACAGGAAATTTATCTTTATTAGAACGCTTACTACTTTTCCCAACACGATGGAGCACCTCCTCATTATGTAGTTCCCGTTAGGCAATGGTTGGATGATCATTATCCTAACCAGTGGATTGGAAGAAGAGGTCCTGTTGAATGGCCACCTAGATCCCCGGACCTAACACCTCTTGACTTTTTTGTGGGGTCACCTAAAATCTGTGGTTTATAAACGCAACCTGAGTCACTAGAGCAACTCCAGAATAGAATATTTCAGGAATGCCGTGCTATATCCAGAGAAACATTTGTAAATGTACTGGAGTTTGAAAATAGGCTTTATATTGTCTCAAAACAACGAAATCATTTGAAATTTATTAAATAATAAAACAATTTCAAATTTTGTTTTATTTATTGTTTTCCTTGATAATTTGAGAAGAATTTTCGAAATCGGTATCATTGGAAAGCATTTTCCAAGAGCTTTAAATGATGTATCACTCGACCCCTTTTAAGTTTCTAGTCTATCTCACCCTGTCAAGGGTTGCTGATAAGGGTGGGATAATATGCTTGTTTTTGTTCCCCCTTAGTTTTATAGAAACTGTTTTAAGGGTTTTTTGATTCATTTTTTCGTTCCTAAAATATCGCCATTTCAAGTTTTTAAATTGTCACCCTGTATATGCTTCTGACAGTGATTGAAAATAAACATGTCAACAAGTTTAAACTCATTTTTGGGACTTTGGGGGGCATTTTCAGCGGACAATTTTTTTCTCGCTCGAAAGCGTTCGTGAAGATCTAAGAATTGCGCCACAAATGAAAACTGTACAGATTTATTTACAGCTTTGGGTACTTCTTCTTCAGTTATTGGACTATATAATAAATTGTTGGTTGCAGCTTATATTTAAAAAATATATTATTATGCTAGCGCCCAAACACACGTCTCTGGTGAAGCAATTTCATTTTTATATATTTTTATTTACACCAAAACATGCTTTCTAATAAGCATTGTAAACGTTTATAGTTTGAAAAATAAAAATATTTAGATTCCCCATCATTACAAAACCCCAAAAAGAAGTTTTTTTCGACAAATGTTAATAAAAACTTTTTTGCTGCAAACATTAAGAAATCACCTTCTTAAATATTTCAGGCTACCTAGGAAAACCCTGCATATTGTCTGGAGAAACTGATATCGTCTTTGTAAGAAACCCGATATTGTATTAGTAAAATAACACTAAACTGTCTCGATCATTAAATCATAGCAGGGTAGGTGCCTAAATTTGCAACAGAGTTCCTGTTAAATATTTTTAATCAACACAAAAACTTTGTTGTTTGTTGAAAATAATCACATTCGCTTTAGCCGACTTTGATATCTAGGCGGTCTACAGTGAATGCGATCGTTTCCAATAATGACAATGACACAAACATTTTATATTGCCGTCATAGTTAAAACTGGAGTGTATGGAATGTTTTCTGTATTATCCATACATGTAATTAAATAAATCACATTATTTATAAATCATAAATTAAAAAACAAAACCATTTTAATAATTATTAATTTACACAAGTGCACCCGTATATGCTAAACGTGTATAATAACATAACACAATAACAATTATTTATTTATTTATTTAATAATTTTAGATACTTGCTAGTGCATAATGTTTTTCTCCATAGTCTTGTTTACACCAGGTGGACCAAATGTTTAGTTCGTTTGTGTTTTTTTCTGGGGTAAACACATGGGTATTAAAATTTGCTTCTAAAATTTGAATCTTCTTAACTCGGGTAGATCAAATATGATTTTCTTCGGTCTAAACACGTTTGTCCTTTTTGGTGGACAAAAGTGACAGCTTTGATCTTTGACAGGTCAAGTTTCGCAATTAATTAATAAAAAAATATACAAGGTGTTTTCTAATTGAATGTCAATATTTAAGGGGACGATTTTTGGGTCCATATTAAGAAGAAAACTTTATATGAACGTATGTCCTAAACATCTTAACTTTTGAGATACAGGGTGGTAAAATTTTCAAAAATAAATCATTTATTATTAATATCTTAATACCACTTTAGATATTTTAATAAAATTTGGCATACATGTAGGTACTACGTACCAAAAGGATTTTAAGGTGTATCACATTTTTTAAAAAAATTTACCTGCCTATTTTGGCAAACATTGATGGTACGCCACTGATTTCCCTTAAAATAAAAATTATTTTTAAAATTCCCAATCATTTCTAAGCAAAGTTAATCACCTAATTTTTTTAATCTAATGTACGGTTTCGCCTAAAAAAATAAAAACCTTTTCTCTGCATGATCATAATTTTATCGGTAAACAATATCGCCATGCAGAGAAATATCTAGATTTAATTTTCTAGGTAAAACCGTGCGTCCAAATAAAAAAATTAAGATTAAAAATAGAAACAATAATTCAGCTAAAAAAATTTAAATTTTTTATTATATTTTTCTTTTGGAAATTTTATTTTTTTTTAGCGAAAACCATACATCGGATTGAAAAAAAATCAAGTGATCAACTTTTCCCAGAAACGATTGGTGATTTTAAAAATATTTTGTATTTTAAGAGAAATTAGTGGTGTACCATCAATGTCTGCCAAAATAGGCAGGTCAAATTCCGTATGAACGCCACTGGTGGAAATAAAAAAATGTGGTACACTAAAAGATGCCTTTCGCTACATAGTACATTTATGCCAGTTCAATAAAATATCTAAAGTGGCATTACAAATATTAATAATTATTGATTTATTTTTAAAAATTTACCCCCCTTTTTAAACAACTTAAAAATTTTTATTTAAA
>JAHBCN010022087.1:0-13666 GCA_019359885.1 Listronotus oregonensis | reverse complement strand
TTTTAATTGCTATACAGGGTATTTTCTAAATATTATAAATTTCTAATAATTGTAGTATATAGATATTGTTTTGTGCCAATTTTATAATAGTTTATCTTATTTAGTGTATATAATTGTATATAAAGATTTAGTGTTGTTAAGTGCTTTTAATTCTGTAAACTATGAATATTAACCAACCTTTAACTAGTTATCCGCCTACAAAAAAAACTCAGTTAACGTTAAAGAACGAATAATGGTTAAAAATGTTTACCATGAGATTCGGGAACGAAATCCAGAACTAACCACTTTGGATGCTGCAGAGATATGTGCAACTTTAACAAAAGTTTTTCGCGTACGGTATTCGGAGTTTTAAAAGGCAAAAAAATCAATATTAGTAATTATTCGGATACTGGAAAATGCGATTTTTTCGCTATTTTTTGCACACTTTTTACTTTTTGATTGTTAAACATGAATCAGAAGCTGTTTTTTTGGCTGCTTCTTATAGTATTTAAAAAATAATAATAATTGAATTGTTTAATTCCATTTTACGACATATTCCTTTAAATTCTGTCATTTGCACGAAAACATATTTAAAAAACTCATACTATGTTAATATTAAAAAAAACACTTAAAAAGTAAGGAAAAAACCTTAATTTTCAATAAAAAGTAGGTAAAACGTTTACGTCCCAATTCAACTCGAAATTCTAAAAATGTTGACCTGTTACCAGGTTGTAATAGTTTTCTTTATGACATTTTTATAAGGTATGCGAACCTTGCTTCGCCCGACCCGCAATGTTTGATCAAAAATATTCTCGATATGGAAATCCTAAATATGGAACACGAAAGACCCGAAATAATTATTGGATTCTACAAGCTGATGATCTCAGAGCTTTCGTGTTCCTTATATAGTGGATAGCAAAATAAAATCAGAGAAGGTAGAATTAAAGTAAAAAATGTATTTTTTTTGGAAAAACGTTGAAAAATCGCCAAAAAAACTCAAATTTGTGATCTATGACCTCAAAATAGGAGGTGTGCAAAATTAAGCAAAAAAAATACATTTTTCATTAATCCGAATAATACCAAAATAATATAGGCTTGTTACTAATTTAAAGGATTGATGAAAATGTGAGAAAATAACTTTTGCTTGTCAAAAATATTTTCATGTTTTGACGAAATTTTATCATTTATTTTCTAAAATGCACACGCCACTGGAATTGATTCCCCTGACCCCACACTACCCGGGGCACTCTAAAAGCGAGCGATGCGTCATTGACAGAAATATTGAACTTGAAGTATAAATTTTACTATTATTGTTGGTATGTTGTAATATTTATATATGTTACAGGAAAAGCAGATTGTTAGGGAGAGTTGTTTCTGCCTTCCTGTAACATATACACATTTTGTTGCGTAAATAAATTATAGTTTAAAAAAACTAAAAAATTCGCCTTTATAGCAAACCGACTAAAAAGTAGAAAACAATTTTTAAGTTTAAAGAGTTTGAGAGTTTGTGTTACAGTGATAGAAAGTCCAATAATCAATTATGACCAATTAATTTGAAATAAGATTACAATAAAAATTAAGTTATGAACAAAATAATTCAATTATAGTAAAAAAGCGTGGAGTTCATTTTGCTATATTTTCATAATAACTCTAATTTTGTAAATAGGTACTAATGAATTAATTGTAACATTAATATCGTTTACTATATTTAAATTATTTTGTTAATAACTTAATTTTTATTTTAATATAATTCCAAATTAATTGGTCATAATTGATTATGTGAGTTACTATCTTAAACTTAAAAAATATTTTCTACTATTATTTATTTTGTTATTGTTTAGTCTGAAAACACCATCTCCGATTTTGACCAAATTTGGTATACGGGGGTTTTTTGGGGCGCTGATTACGAATCTGAAAAAATATTTTTTCGACAACGTTTCGTTTTCGAGATATTCATCATCAAAGTTGAAAATCAAACTAACCTTATTTTCACTATATTCCCCCTTCTTTTGTACACAATTCTTGATTTTTATATAAAGTGGCACACAATATTTTATAAACACCCTTTAAAACCTTATATTTTTATTTATTTTACACCTTTTTCCATTAAATTGCGAAGCTTCACTTTCAAGCGGGGCGGCCATTATTCCCTAGTGTATACATGGTTGCGGCCACGATCCGACGTGTGAAAGTGGAGGTTTGCAATTAAATGGAAAAAAGGTGTAAAATAGATATGAAAACAAGTTTTTAAAAGGTGTTTTTAAAATATTATGTGCCAATTTAGTGTAAAAATCAATAATTCTGTGCAAAAAGAAGGAGGAATAGTGTAAATAAGGTTAGTTTGATTTTCAACTTTGATGATGAATATCTCGAAAACGAAACGTTGCGGAAAAAATATTTTTTCAGATTCGTAATCAGAGCCCCAAAAAACCCCCGTATACCAAATTTGGTCAAAATCGGAGAGGAGGCAACTTTCGAGACAATTACCAAGTAATTTTTTTATAGCTTATTTTGTTTTCTTGGAATATCAATTTAAAAAAATATATTTTTGGCTCATGATAGCAAATATGTTGTTGTTTTATTGACAACCATGCATGTAATAATGACATTTCACCTATCTTTGAAAGGTGGAAAGTTGACGTTTTTTGACTTCTACTTTCCACCCGGGTGGACAGTGCTCACTTTCCACCCGGGTGGAAAGTAAATTTTTTATTGTAATTTTATTGAATATTGATATTTCAAAATGGTATAGTGACACACGAACATACGCATTCTAATAATAATAATAATATTTCTCAATTTCTGGTGGAGTAGCAGCAAACTCAAATTCCTCATCTGATAACATTTTTTTTGGATTTGCGAAATTAAAACAAATTACTATTCAAATTTAAAGCGTCTATCTTACACTGTATGTATTGACACTTTGACAACCCGTTACCATGACAACGATACAAATTGCGAAGCACGGCCGCCTAATAAAATTATTACCGGATCAATTTTCATAATTTCAATTTAAAATAATAGGAAATGAATAAAGTGGTTGTAAATAAAATAGTATACAAACCTCGGTGGAAAGTTTCATTTCTGTCTCGAGAAGTATAGTAGACCTCGGCTGCGCCTCGGTGTACTAACGCATCTCTCGACAAAAATGGAACACTTTCCACCTGGGTATGTAATATACTATTGCAAGTTTTATTAGAATTCGATAAATAATTCTGGGTGGTGCATTTTCTTTGTCACTTAGTATATATACTTATTGTCAAGTGCGAATGCGTTAGAAAATATGTTATGCCTAAAATTTTTTTCTTGCGGACTAAAAAAATTGTTCAGAATTACGAATTACGAAAATTTTACATTTTATCAATTTAAGGTCGTTTCTGTTTTGCCAGAAAATTTCTTTGGTTAACACATCTAAAAACACATATTTTTATAGACATTATAATTGGCTTGACCTGTCGTAGGCGTAGACGTATTTATTCGCCAGGCTGAAAAAAAATTTACAGGGTGATTAAAAAAAAAACCATCGCTTGATGGCGGATTCCTTTGAAAAAAATAAGACCAAATTGTTTAATAAACATAGCTTGAAGCCACCTTTTTAAGATACAGGGTGTGAAAGAAAAAATTCTCAGAATTGGAAGTGTCCCTTTATTTTTGGCAACCTGGTGCCATATTGTTGCCATATTGTTTAAAATTTAAGATTTTTCGAACTTAAAAAAACATATCTCCGAAAATATTAACTTTATTGGAATTATCATAAAGAATCAAAAAATTTTGTCCAGCTGAAAAACAACAATTCTTTTTAATTGTTTAAACAATTTCGGTTTAGACAATATGGCACCAACATATCATTAGTAGGGCAATTAAAAGAGGATCGTATAAAAAAATTGAGGTGGAATAGTTTTGGGTAGGTAGGTAGGTCGGTAGGTTTAAAGTGAGTGGGTATAACACCCTTCCACCGCGACCGATCGGTCTATTGTGGCTCACAACCTTATATATTTCTCCAACCAGGTCCAAACTCCTAATAAATCTGATGATCCTGTTGGGAGAGAGATCTTTTCACCTCCCCGGCAACAATGTGTCATTGCCGAGGATTCGAATCTTAGTCGTGCCATTGCTGGGCACGAACACAGTATGTGTTCTGCCGATTATCCCCTCCCATACCAGGGCCTCGACTCTTCCCCGGCCGATCTTGTCATGGGTTTTAATCTCAGTGTCCCGGTACAGTCCCCAAGTTTTTTAAAAGGGGTCCCTTGATTGCTCCAGAGTTTACAGACCCTTGTTGGTTTGGGGGGCTTTGAAGGCCTTCGAGTGTCTGAGACCGGAAGTCCTGCCAGTACCGAAGATTTTCTCTTTGTGTCCAAGCTGATATGATTGTTGGCCATTCCATAAGATATTTCCGGCCCCCTGTGAATTTTTTTCCCCCCCTTTTTGGCAAGGGGTCTGGGTTTCATTACCCTTTTCTAGGGGGTGTGTCCAGGTATCCACAGTAGTGAACCCTTTTATTGTTTGACCCAGTTTTGGCACATCCTTCACCCAGACGGTTTTAAAACCACCCGATTCAAGACCTTTAAAAGAGCTTTTTTTGACTATGGGAGAATATTTTAACTTTTTTTGCAGTGCCAATCAACCAGAAAACTACAACATCTCAAAACAAATCCCCCCGCTTGGAAATATGGTTGGGGGCCCCGGCTAAGGGGGAAAACTCTGCCCTGGCCCTTTTCCCCCAATTTCCAGCTCCAAACCGTCCTTGGTTTTGGAGCCATCTTTTCCCAAATGCCCCGGGAGAGGTGGGTTTTTTTTCGCCCCCAGTCCTCCCTTTGGGGAAAGACTAACTGTAGGGCCGGTTTTAATTGGTTGGAGGCATTATGTCTGGGGCTTCCCCCAGTTTCCCCCCCCCAGGGTGGGGACACCCTTAGGAGACTGGTCCCAAAATAAACCCGGGGAGAAAATTTGATAGAGTCTGTGGGTTGCCCCCTTTGGGGCCCTTCCCCAAAAAAATATGCAGAGGGGAGTCCGGAAAAGGGGGGACCCTTTCCATCCGCCGGTTTTGGTGTCGGCGCAGCGCGCCGTGATCTTGGGCAGGCCTTTTTTCTGGGGGTACCTTTTTTTCTTGATCGGTGGTTTTGGATTTGTACAAGCCAGGACATTTTTTTGGGTTGCATTCCCCAGAATTTTTTTTTGGGTTTCCTGCCGGGCATGTCCAGAAAAAAGGGTCGCCTTGGGGGTGACTTTTTCGATGCGAATTCCCCCCAAAGAGTGCTATCTAGGACCCCCCAAATATTTTGCTTTTTCGCAAATGGTATTGTTTCACCTTGCAGAGTTGGTGGTCTAAATTTTAACCGGTTTTCCCCCTTTGGGGAAAAAGGGACAATAACCCTTTTTTTGGGGGGTTTATTGTTTTTTTCCCCCTTTGACCCAAAACTTTGTGTGGTGTTTAGTACTTCTTGAAGGTTTTTTGAAATCATTCTTTAGAGTTTTTTTAAAAAAGAATCCCCAGATCATCTGCATATGCCTAAAAGATCGATCTCCCAGAGAAAGTATGGGGGGAAGGTCACCCCCCGGGACCCCCAAGGGGGGGGGATAGAACCCCCCTGGGGCCCCTTGGCGGCCCTTAATCTGATCATTTTCCCCTGGTTTTGGGTACTCATGCGCCGATTGCTCCTAGACTATAACATTTTTATCTTATTTTTAGCAAAGAAATCTTCAGTTAAGCGATGGTATTTTTTGGAATCACCGTGTATATATGTATTTACCGGTATTGTTTGTCTTGAGATCCATTCGTACTGGTACTAATTGAAAACCATGACTAATTCTGCTGATGCTTATTTCGATATTATGTCACCATCTCCGTGTTTATTAATAAAGTAGTAATTTAAAAAAATACTTGTTCGGTACATTGTTTTTTGCATTATCTAGATTAGGCGATGGATAATATAATTTTATAAATACTTTGGATAAATTTAACTATAATTTAGGAGTTTTAGTGATCAGATTATTCGGGCTATGTTTGGTTATAATCAACGATGAGGCAACATTTTTTTGGTAAATATTATTATTATAAAATTGTGGAATATTTATTACCGCGCTTTTATTAGCTAGACCTGTATGTATGTACGTATGTATGTGACGAAATCTTTCAACGTAATTTTCACCTATTTTAAGAAGAGCCGATGACAATACAATTTTTATAACTTTTCTAATGTTCTGACTGGGATTATCAGAATAAAAATAAAAAATATCTAGATTAGTTAGCAGGTGAGGTGTTTACTATTTACAGAACAAAGGTAAATGTCATTCTTCTTTATCGATATATTAAAAAAAAAACTTACCACTGACATATATGTAAAGCAAATAAATGATACAATTGTAGTATCATAGATGTCGCTACTGCATTTTTTAACATGCATTTAAAAAAAAATGTTTGTGTTATTTAGTTAAACGTATTACAATGGACCGCTTCTAGGGTTTTTGTAAAATAATTTTTGATTTGGGGAAGTAAATAATAAAAATATTAAAAAATATAAACTCCCGGACAAAAAAAACCGGCACCCTGGATTTTTTGCTAAGTTTGATACTTTATAACTTTTTTGTTTTTAATCCGATTGTTACAATTCTTTTGCCATTTTATAGATAATTTAATTGGGAAGTGCTGAATTTTTCAATGATGGGTAGTTCGATAGGGCGCTATTATACCGGGTGAATCAATGTGTTTTTATTTGACCTAAGTTTTAAACCCTGTGGAGATATTGGGGCTGTTATTTTTAATACTGACAATTTTTTAACAAAGTTACATGTAGTCCTAACATTTTCTTTTTTTTTACTCATTTCGTTATCTCTTGTTTAGAAGAGATACGATGTTTTTAATAAAACTGCAAATTACGGGGTATTTTTTTTAAATCACAAAATCGTTTTTAAATCAAATAACCATGTAATTGTTATAAGTATTAGACAAATGACAGCCCTCAAAAATTTTGTAATAGTTATTGGGGCCCGCATGGTGTTTAATATAAAAATTGAAAAATTTTGCTCTAATAGAGGAGGGTCATAATAAAAGTTATGGTTTTTAGTTGGGATTTCCAAGGGCCACGTTCAAGATCTTGGAAAAAGGGGCTTTAAACAAAATTTAATAGACGGCAAGGAAACTGGTAGAAAGAAAAAAAAAGACTGCAGCTGACGATCGCTTTCCTTGTTTTTAAAATCTTTAAAAAACCGAAGGGAAACTTCCGTGACTTTAAAAAATGAGTTGCGAATGATACGTGGGGTCAATTATTGACGAAACGGTTCGAAGGAGGTCAAACGAAGCTGAGCTCTGTTCCGGGGCCGCAAAAAAACCAAGATTACTTCGGCATCATCGACGAGAACGGTTAGTTTGCCAGAGAACATTTAAACTGGACTGTGGAGCAGTGGGAATGTTCTCTTCACAGACAGTCGAGGGTGTGTCTTCCGTCGCCGGATGGTCGTGAGCGTGTATATAGGAGACCAAATAAAAGATTTGCCGAATGCACCATAACAGAGCTAACATCTTATCAAGGTGGTTTCGTTATGGTGTGGGCGGGTATTTCGACTGATGCACGAACTGAACTCATATTTGTGGATAATTTAACTAAATGCACATCGATACATGAGATATTCTTCAAGGGCAAAGTTCATTTGCTCCTTAATCGGTGAACAATTTATACTAATGAGATAATGTAGGCCACATTTACGGGTGGTAAATGAATATTTAGATGAGGTTGGCATTCGACGTTAGACGGCCTGCATGTACCGGATTTGAATCCAATTGAACATTTTTGGGATGAGTTGAGAAGAGCTGTTCGTCGTCGCCCTATGCAGCGAGACACTTTACAAGAGCTACGGATGCACTTTCAAGAATATAATTTAATTTAAGAAAGAATCGTCACACTTATTCACTCCTTACCTAGCAGAATGCGCTGTTATTGAAGCTAGGGAGGTCATACATGTTACTAGTTTTTTTTTAACTTTAGTATTGTTTTAATTTAATTGTCTCTATAAAAATGTCTTTAAAAACAGAGTTTTATTAAAAACATCGTATTTCTTCTAAAACTAGAGATAACGAAATGAGTCAAAAAAGAAAATGTTAGGACTACATGTAACTTTATCGAAAAATTGTCAATATTAAAAATAACAGCCCCAATATCTCTACAGGGTGTTTAAAACTTAGGTCAAAAAAACACATTGAACATGACCCATCATTGAAAAAATTCAGCACATTTCCAATTAAATTATCTATAAAATGGCAAAAGAATTGTAAAAATCGGATTAAAAACAAAAAAGTTAAAAAGAATCAAACTTAGCAAAAAATCCAGGGTGCCGGTTTTTTTGTCCGAGAGTTTATTTTGAAAAAAAACTTTGAAAAAAATGTAAAACAAATCCATTGAGAACCTTTAAAATCATAACAAAACTTAATTAAAAAAAATAAACAAAAATAAAGAAAATTTAGATTTATTGATAAATGAAAGATAAACTAAAAATCGAGGCTCTTGATTAAGATTACTTTTGATGTTGTTTTAAAACTAAAAAATAAGAAAATAAATTATAGTTTAAACAGACTAAAAACACGCTTTTATAGCAAATCAAACTAAAGGGTAGAAAATAATTTTTAAGTATAAGTTATGAATAATTCATTTGGATAAGATTAAAATTAAAATTTTAATATTGACCAAATAATTTAATTATAGTAAAACAGCGTGGGGTGCTTTATATTAAATGTTACAATTATTGTATCGGTAGCTATTTATAAAATTAGGGTTATTATGAAAATATACTAAATTACACCCCACGCCTTTTAACTATAATTTAATTATTTTGTTAATAACTTAATAAATTCGTTATTCGAAATATTTCTAATTAATTTTCGTTTTCTATAATTAATAAAATCTTGTATACTTAAAAAATATTTCTATTATTTCTTTTTTCCAAAATTAAAAAAGCGTGTGAGGGCAAAAAGAATAAGTCTACAACCTTTCTTTATCGGTCCGCGTGCTTCATTGGTCGGCGGAGAGGGGTACGTACTCTGCCCACCAATCAGCACGCTGATGTGGGTTACCTTCCAATTGGTTAACAATAAATTTAAATTGGTGTTGTAGCCTTTTGGACCAGCGGGAAGTAAAAATGCGTAAGAAATGATCTGGTTCACAGAAAAAAAGTAATTATTTATTTAGACAATGCATCCTTTAACACAGCTTAAAAAACCATCGCGAAAATCTGCGAATTTAAGTACGAATTGATGTAACATTCACCCTATTCGCCAGGATTAGTTCCCTTTAACTTCTGGTTGTCGACACATCACAGAAAATTTATGTGTGGAAACAATTTTCATCAAACGACGAGGTTAAAGCAGCCGTGGAAGCGTATTTGATTTCAGAGATGGAATCTATAAACTAGAAGATCACTGAAAATAATGTACTGAAGTTCAGCAAGACTATATTCAATAATAAAATGTATTTCAAAACATAAAATTGTTATTTTCTTGTTGAACATCAAAACTATTAAACAACCTGCGGCACGCATAACACCCTGTAGACACGCACTAATCCTTTTCTTACAAATCATGTAAATAATTTATAGTTGTTCAAGATTACATTGTTATCAGTAATAAATCTAACTATCTTATCATTAAAATATTTCGTGTGTTCGTAATGAGAAGGTAAGGAGTAAATAAAGTTTTCAGACTGTGTTACAATTTTTAAGAAGGTTTTTTCATTTAAATTTAAATATCTAACGTTTCGGCCTTTCAGTGAGATCTTCCTCAGACAGGTGTGTAAGCAGATATGATGAGAAATACTTTCTTCGGCTTTATTAGAAACGCATTTTTTAAGGAAGAGGGCGGTAGGGCTTACTGTTTTGACTTTTTAAAGGTTATTGTTGTTTAATAAATGGTACATTTTTTTTTATCTTGGGACAGTCCACGAAGCCTGATGCCTAAGTACTAACGTACCGTGGGTGTCTTAAGTGTGATAAGAGGGAGTTTGTTCACACGGGACTTAAATATTTGGAGATTGGGAGGAGAAGAAAAACTTCTGCGGGCAGCAGGTTCCATAGTCTTGACACTCTAGGGATGAAGGAACGAAGAAAGCGGGAAGTTCGGGGCCTCTCTAACTGAACTGTAAAAGGATGCATAAAAGTTGCACTACGCCAATTCTTCTGAGCAGAAGCCGTGAAAATACCTATAGAAGAGCGACAGATCTTCTACAGCTGACGGTGGGCAAGAAGGAAGCCTTCTGTGAGCGTTGGATCATTAATAAGACGAACGGCTCTTCTTTGAATGGAGTCCAGATTGCTAAGTGTTGTAGGGGACGCCATTCCCCAGACATGAGAACACGAACAACAAGAACATAACCGGTTACAATCTGTTAAACCAGAATAATAGTAAGACAACTGTAAAAGCCATTTTTGAGGTATTGGGCATTTTAAAGCGTATAATTGGCGTTTTTAAACCTTTAGAATTATAAAAATAAAATTTATTGTATTTTATAAGTATTTACGTATAGTAACAATGTACTTTAAACTGTTAGTCAAATGTGTTATTTTTTTGTTTTTTACAAAATGGTAATACTTTTTGTCTCACTCTTATATCAAAAAACGACAACACAAAATTTAATGTCTTCGTTTTTTATTTAAGATGGCCGTGTTTTACACAAAAAACCTTATGTTTACAATTCAACCTTATTTTGTGTAAGTTGTTTTAGTATTTTAACAACACCGCAAAGGGATCTTAAAAATTATATTAAGATGTTATATTTTTGTCAAAAAAAGTTTTTTATTAAAGTAAAAATTAATTAAATTACCAGGAGTATCTTAGAATTAGGGTAATTGAAAAAAGAAATATAGGCTTTATTATCAATGAATTTGTAAATAAAAATAATGCGAACTTCCTATACTTCTAAAAAATAACATCTGAGCAACTTAAAAATGAAGACAACTTAAAATGATTTCTTAGTTTTGGTGTAATACGAAAACATTGCAAAATATCTTTGTAAAATTTGTCAAATCCTTTTTAAAGATATTTATTGTTATCTCTATATTATTCTAAACTTAATTCAAAAAGATATTTTACCAAGACGAACTTTATAGAAGTGTAACAAATAGCATTTTTTCATTTTTTTCGTTCCAATGCTCCTAACAACATTGTTACAGGTAGAAGACTCCCGACGTCAGTCTACAAGGAAGACGACGAAGAAATTCCCGGACTTCCGAACGGAACCGCGGATCACGTCAAATCCGACCACACGGCCAAATCGGAACACAGCGTCAAGTCTGAAGATAGCTTTAGATCGGAGGGAAGCGCGAGCAGCGAAAATTTGGACACATCCTCCGATTTAGATACCAGCGGCGATGTTAAGCCCAAGCTGCGAGAGTGGGAGAAGCACAAGGCGCCATGGTTGGCGGAAATGAAAGCAAATCAAGGTACGGCATCGGATGACAATCAAATCACTACCAAGTTGATTTTGGATTTAATAACATCTGCGTATTACTTCCGGTTTAACCGGAAGTGGTTTAATTTTGAGAGTTTAAATGAGACACCATGTATATTTTTCAGGATTGGAAATTTACTGGCCGATGTTCGATACGTCATGCCATTAAAATTTTTGAAGCACTTCCGGTAAAGCCGGAAGTAGTATTAATATGTCCTCAGCCGACAGAATCTCCGAAAAGCGTGAAATTAAACATAATAAAAGTTTATAATGCTCATTTGTTTTCCCATGCAACTGCATAATGTGCGATTGTTTGAAGATTTTCAATCGTTGTTTTCTCAAAAACTAACAAAGATAGATTTAGGATAAAATTAACGTTTTATATTAGAAACTACTTGTAGAATTTAAATATTGAAAATGTACAGAAAGTTTTATTTAAAATACCAAAATGCGACCCATTTCCGGTTAAACCGGAAGTAGTGTGAATACCCAAAATCGGCATATGATGACACAGTATATCATTCTAAAATACGAAAGCGATGTTTTTATCCAAAAAAATAAGAGGTTTTTGGTTTCGTTGTCATAATTAAAGTTTTATATCAGGAATTAATTGTAGAATTTAAATATTGAAAAATATACAGAGAGTTCCGTTCAAAATACCACAATGCGTAGCACTTCCGGGTTAACCGGAAGTGGTGTGAATACCCAAAATCAGCATTTGATGACACGATATATCATCATACAATACAAAAGCATGCAAAAATATGAAAGGTGTTTGATTTCGATGTCACCCTGTGAAGGAAAGCTCAATAAAAAGTGGAAACATTAAAAAATATATTTTAGCCAAAAGAACGTCAGTGTCACCAGTTCCCGATCTAAAGCCCAGAGTGTTGCCCACCACCGACCCCAAGCCGGAACCGGAAGTGTCCAAGTCGAGCCATAACTCGCCGTCGGAAAAGGAAGTCAACCTCATGGACATGTCCAAGTCGATGTCGGACATCAAGACGAGCCCGGTGGAGTTGAAGCCGATCCCCAAGCCTTACAAAACGCCGCCCAACGAGCTGGATAAGGCGCCGCCCATTAAAAGTAAGCCTGTTGTGTCGTCTGTGTCCTCTGTTAATAGACATTCCATAGGTAAGAAAAGAAGAAATGCTATACAGGGTGTCCCACACCGGGATCCGCTTCGATTGATATACAGGGTGTTCAAAAAATGCATGGCCAAATTTTAGGTGGTGATTCCTCATTGAACAATAAAAAAAGTTTCGATAAATATGGGTCCGAAAATGCATAGTTCCTAAGAAACAGAGTGGACTGACTTTTTTGGCAATGTTTGGTAATTGTCTAGAAAGTTGGGGCATCACCGATTTTAACCAAGTTTGGTGTACGGGGTTTTTTTTGGGCACTGATAACGAATCTAAAAAAATTTGGAGCAAGCGTTTCATTTTCAAGATATCCATCATCAAACTTGAAAATCAAACTAACCTCATTTACACTATTCCTCCTTTTTCCACAGAATTCTTGATTTTTACACTAAATTGGAACATAATATTTTATAAACATCTTTAAAAAACTTGTTTTTATATTTATTTTATAGCTATTTTTCATTTAATTGCAAACTTTTAACCGCCATAACCATTTATACACTAGCGATTTTTTCGCAATTTAATGAAAAAAAAAGGTGAAAAATAAACATAATAAAGTTTTTAAAAAATGTTCATAAAATATTGTGTGCCACTTCAGTGTAAAAATCAAGAATTGTGTACAAAAACAAGGAGGAATGCAGTGTAAATGAGGTTAGTTTGTTTGTTTTTCAAGTTTGATGACGGATATCTCGAAAACGAAAGGTTTCCCCAAATTGTTTTTTTCAGATTCGTGATCAGCGTCCCAAAAAACCCCTTATACCAAATTTGGTTTTAAATCGGCGTTTTTAGACAATAACCCAATTTTTATATATTTTACTCTTAGGTGGCTATGACGGTGACACAATATCTATAGCGATTGTTTTTTACCGCCATCATGGCCAACTATAAATATAACTAAACTTTAAATCCTCGGCATAATTGTCAAAAAAATATTAAACTGGCAGTATATATCGAAAACTAAAGATTTTTGGCAGTTTTCTCAATTTGATATCTTTCTTTTACACCCTGTATTTACAGTTATTAAAATATTGTAAAAAATCTGTTAGAATACGTATTTTCTAACAAGAAATCCAACTGAGATTAAATAATAAAGTCTTTCTTATGGCAAAA
>JAHBCN010022086.1:0-13579 GCA_019359885.1 Listronotus oregonensis | reverse complement strand
TTAAAAAGTAAAAAATCACGAAGAATATCCGACATGGGCTAAGGCGTTCTTCGGCTACCATGTTGGTAGAAAGCGGGGGTGATTTGCTATTTTGAAAAAGACACGGAAGGCTTTTTTCCCAAATGGCAGAAGGATATATAGAGGGAGTCCATACAAAAAAAAATTGAATATCCCAAAATCTGTAACAGTCAATCAAGAAAACCAAAACATAAAAGAATACTCCAATTCAACAAAAGAAATACAAAAAAAAATTTGAGCTCCAACAATAATAGAATTTATAATTAAAAATATAACCATTAATCATAACGGTTCCGTCCAAAATTAATTTTCTAGATTTAATTTTAGTTTTAAATTTTTTTTTGTTAATTTGTTATACTGTTTTAAATAAAATAAATAATCGCAATTTTTTTAAATCATTTTTTGCGATGTTTTTTTGTTTATGTTGTTTGTTACCTAAGTATAATAAAAAATATGTATTAACGTCGGGAAATGGTTTTTTCCGTTCTTGCCTGATTTCCCGTTCGGCTGCCCCTAACACGAGAATTTTCACGCGCAGGGAAAATCGTCATTTCCACTGGTAATGAAATATATATTTCCATCGACCTCTATTATTTTATTTTTGTAGATATTAGCGGCAAAGATGCAACTTTTTGGATTGTAACTTTTTCATCCAAAACTATTTTTCGTTCTCAAGAAAAAAACTATATCCTTTGAATGTTACATCTACAGGGTCTACGTTCTGATTTATTGTCTTTATTAAATATCAAAAAAATCATTGGGTTAAAATGTTAAAATACTAAAATAGTCTGAAGATTATAAATTTATGGCAGTTTTCACTATTTTATTTTTTAAAAATGGTGCTAGTAAATCGGTATTAGCGACTCACCTCCTCCTGAATTACAAGACCTTGTAAAGAAACATGTAAAGATTTCCTGCCACAAAAATCGAAAACCCTGATAGAAAAGCAATACAAGATATTTAGAGTTTTCCCGAGAAATAATGTGGATAATATAGCAAAAAATGTTTTTTTTGGCACAACTTTTCATCAAAATTCAAATCTGAAAGTCTTCAATTTTTGGGTTAGTGTGTTCCATGCCTTAACCCACAATGACAAAAAAAATAATAATAATTGCAAAGCTTTATGCTTTTTAAAAAAAAAAAAAAAAACATGTGGCAAGCATGTTAAATCCCAGAGCAAAAAAATTTAAAATATTTGATAGACAATATAGTCCAGAAAATAAAGGGACAAAGTTGTAAATAAATCTGTATAATTTTCCTGTGCCGCAATTCTAAGATCTTCGGGGATGCCTTCGAGGGAAAAAAAGTTGATCAACATTAACAGGGGGGAAAGGGCTAAAAATGGCCCTCAAGGCTCGAAAATGGGTTGCTCGCAATATCTGCCAAAATATAATTGAGAATTTTTGTTTGAACAAAAATGAAGATCGCCTTATAATCTACAAAAATGACCTTATATTTTTTCGAAAAATCGATAGTTTTCCAAGTAACACCCAAAACTCCAATCATTTCAGCTGCCGCTCTATACCGCTAAAATGCCGCTATCTTAATGGATTTGGGTCCATTCTGATTTTTCTAGAATATAAAAAAAGCGGTACAAGTTTTTTTCTTCACAATATTTTGAGAGTATCTCATTAAATTATTGATATTTTTTGAAAAAATTGTTTGTAATTAAAATTTCTTTTTTTTTAATGAGACCTTAGTAAATGTTCAATGATCCCAAAATTTTCACCATCTTTCTTACGTTTTGATAAAAATTGTTTTACCCATCTGATTTTTAGTAAGAACATACTACTACCAATCTATTCAGTGTGGAATGTTATGGATTTTTCGACGGCCGTTTTTTCGAAAAATATTGAGTTGCAAAAAAATGTAAGACCATTTTTTGTAGATTTCGAAAATGATCTTTATTTTTGTCTGAACAAAAATTTTTTACTTCGCATATTTTGGCAGATATTCGGGGGAAAATTTTTGGAGGCCATTTTCAGTGGGTTCCCACGTCGAATCGTGATAAACTTTTTCTCGCTCGAAAGCATCCGCGAAGACCTAAAAATTGCCACAAATGAAAACTGTACAGATTAATTTACAGCTTTGGGTACTTTCAGGTCTTTATTTACGACATTAAATAAACCCCGTTTCTTCGTGATTCTTTTAATATCTACTGTAAAAAGTAACATTTACATTTAATAAACAAAAATGTTGGATATTATCGATTTACAAATCATTCAATATTATAAGTTTGAGTTATTACTGAAATTGCTGGTGTTTGTACAAGGGATAAGCATTGTAAATGGCAGATTAATGATATGGTAAACCAAGGTAATCGATAATCACTATAGGTAACTCAAAAATGGCAAATTATTTGTTTTTTGATTACTGATGAAATTTGCAAAAAAGTAAATCCTTTTACACTAGTCCGACAATATATGGTTTTAGGACCGAGATATTGCGAACACAATATATTTTTTGTCAATTATAAATTGGGAAAATGTTTTACCCAAGTACCCAACAACCTAATTTGCAAAAATATCAAGCTTAATTGCTAGATACCCAAATTTACCTATCGAGTATCGAGCCTACACAATTCGTTGTTACCGTCAAGTAGCCCAGTAAATAAGCCGGAAAATGTGGAAAAGTTGATAACAAGCTCCGATTTTTTTTTTTTTACTTGTTCTGTAAACCCTCAGGCATATTTATCACTACTAACATCTGCCTTGCAATGAAAAATGAAAAAATTAGGGTAGTTTTGGCACCGCCAAATAATCTCCACTAGTAAAAGTAATGAAAAATTTTTAAAATTCAAAATTTCACCTCGGGAATCGTCTCTTTGGGGTTTTTGGAGTCGCTGATTACGAATCCGCGTGCAAGGGTGGTTGCACTTCATCAAAACCACCCCTAGGAGATACAGAAATGAGGAAATTTTCATAATTCAAAATTTTACCTCGAAAATCCTCTATCGAGGGTTTTCGTAATCAGCGACCCCGAAGATTATTTGGGGGTGGGAAAACTACCCTAATTTGTCCATTTTTCATTGCAAAGCAGACGTAAGTGGTGATGAATGTTCTTGAGGGTCTACAGAGTACGTACAAACAAAAAAATTAAAATCGGAGCTTTTCACACATTTTACAGTATTTTCCGGCTTATTTACTGGGCTAAGGCGTCTACCAGACTTTTAGTAAATGCCGGTGCAGATATTCTATCGCTAAAAAACCATGGAAGCTAGAACTCCGCGACTACTGCCGAGGGGACGTGAAAGATTTAATTTCTAATCAAATTGACGTTTCAAAAAGGGTTTTAACTGAACGCTTTAACTCATTATCAATGAAAATGGTGCTATTTCCGACACTGCAAATACACGTGCGAAATGTGCATAAATTAATAGTTAAAAGAAATTTTTAAAAACAAGCTTTTATTTACATATACTTAAAAGAAAAAATAATCTTTAAATCAAATCAAACCCATCAATTTGTTACACTACATGATTTATATCATACAAAAGCGTGTTGCGAGATTTACCTATTTTATAAAAAAATATATTTTCTCTTAGAATTACTTATGTTAGATACAATATGTAACTATTGAATTTGTGTTTATCTACACAGGTAAATCTGGCGACAAACTGTTATATTATATAAATTGTGTAATGTAATAAATGAATTGTTTTGTTTTAATTTAAATACTATTTTTTCTTCTTAGTGCATGTAAATAAAAGCTGTTTTTACTATTTATTTATTTTTTGTTTATAGATTTAAAGTGGCGTCATTTTATTTTTCGTATTCTTCTCGCAAACCTTTTTTGATACCATATTATGGGAGTGTAGAAAAATAAATAATCCGCCATCTTGGGTGGCCCGCCATATTGGATTTAAAGTGACGTCACTTAGCTAATCATGTACTATCATCTAAACTAAACGTGTATCAAAATTTTAGCTTAATCGGTTAAGGATAACTGTTTAAAATTCAGTTGCAGGATTAGACCCTAAAAAACATACAACATTTCTTTTTTCATCTATGTGACAACCTACAAAGGCTTGATGCCTAAGTACTAGGGTACCATAGTAATACAGTAAAACTTGTGTTAACGGACACCGTTTTATATCGGCCACCTGTGTTATCGGCCATTTTCAAGGTAAAAAAAAATCTACTTTATAAGAATTCCCTATATAATTATCCTATAAACTGCCACGGCCAGACAAATCTCAATTTTTAAAACCTATTTCAGGTAAATCAACTTTTTTATATTAGCTAAAATTTCTTTGGGCTAATTTTAATTTATTATTTTATGATTGTATTCTGCAAATTTTAAAGGTGAAAATACCCAACAATAATATCTATGGCCAGGTTTAAATAGCGTAAGTGGCTATAGGGGGATTATCTTCACATTATATTTTTAGTTGTGTCTTTAGTCGATAAGAATTAATAATCAAACGAACTTACCTGAAGTGAAGTTCGATGTTAATTATATGAAGCGTCCATTCCGAATGTATCACTTGACCACGTAGTACGCCCCTGTCGTGCTTATACTCACTAGTTGAAAGTTTTATCTAGTGCCCGTGTTCCCTCAGGTTCCCGCTGTAACTCCATTTATTTAGATTTTTTGATAATCGCAAAAGAAATAGGGAAAAGGGAGGGTGGGAGTGATACATTCGGAATGGACACTTTTACATCGAACTTCACTCGAATTCGTTTGATCACTTGACACGTAGTTGTTTAGAATATTGGTTGCGATTATCCATACAAGTTGTGAATGGTTATTTTCAATATAATTAAAAGTTGTTAGGAAAAATAAACAAACAATACGTGAATAACATGTTAAAACAAAGCTATATTTTATCTTAATATTAATGTAAAAGATTAATTGTACAAAGATATTATTTCTGTGACGATGATAAAATTGTTGTTGCAAATTGGGAATTAACACATACAGGTTTGTTATAAAATTTTGTGAACGTTGTTTGTTCCGTCCATCCCGCTGTCTGCATGATGCATTGAACAGACAGCCCGTGTCATGTGCACTCGATGTGAAGCGTCCGAACTGAATGGGGTTTAAATTTATTGGTATCTATTCCGGCTTCTTTCAGCGATTCCTTAATCCAGCGGCTAAGGCTTTGTTTTGTGGCAACTCTATATGGGCTTTATATGTTAAGAAAAAAAAATCTTGTTCTGGTTTTCGATAGCCCATAGTTTTTTCTTGTAGGCTATTAATGTTGATGCCGCACAAACAATAGGATTTTCCGTGAAAAAGGGTATTTGTAAACATGGTTGGATTTATTTATTCCGGAAGTTTTTATTGGGTCGATATAAAATCTGTGTTCTTAGAATTAATGAAAACGGGGGGAATGCATAAAAACACGAAAAATTATTCCACTGCAGAGTAAACGCATCTACTGCTATAGAATTAGGATCTGGTTTCCAAGACAATATTTTTTACATTTGTGGTTAAGATTTGAAGCGAATAGATCAATATCTGGCTGTCCAAATTCAGATGTAACTTGTTCAAAATATAACTGAGATAAGGTCCACTCTGTATCTATTGACATTGTCTAGATGCTCTATCTGCCTCGTGGTTTTCCGATGATGTAATATATGATGCAAACAGCCAGATATTGCGCTTTTGCACCATTGCCAGATTTCTTTTGCTAGTGACGCAGTTGAAAAATTTAATACCCCCATTTTGTTTATATAGATAGGGCCGTTGTGTTGTCTGTTCGTATTAAGATATGTACATTTTTTGTATTTTTGGTAAAGCATTTTATGCCATAAAAATTGCTAACAATTCTAATTCATTTATATGCTTATGTCTTTGTTTTTCACCCCACCAGCCATTGGTTGTTTGGTTACCCGAACATGCGCCCCAACCTGTTAAGGATGAGTCCGTAAAATTACCATATCGAAAGAATCGAATTTAACATTTATTGGCCCATAAAATATTATTACACCACCAAGAGAGATCTTCCAGTGCCTCTGCGCCTAATTTCATCTTAGAATCGTAATTTTTATTATTGGCCTCGAGAGCGATATATTTGTCCCTTTCAAGTGTCTTGGTATATAACCAACCATATTTTATGGCTGGGCAGACTGATATTAATATTCCGCAAAGTCTAGATATCTCTCTAACGTTATGGATTTTATTAATTTTTTTTTTGAAATCGTTGAATGTAATTTTTTATTTTAAGTCGCTTTTCCCCGGTAATTCAAGCAACATTTTTTCACTATTATAAATAAATCCTAGAAAAGTTTGTTTAGTTTTGAATTAATCTACTTTTTCGTAATTTATGATAAATCCTAATTTTATAAAAGTTTAATTGTATATCAGTATTGTTTTTGCAGTCCTTATATGTATTTCCAAATATTAAGAAATCATCTAAGTAATTTACGCAACATATATGTTGTTTCCAGATATTTTTAATAAGGGGTTTTATTAGTTTCGTAAAACAATAGGGTGCGGAGGACAAGCCGAATGGTAGACAAGTAAATTCATATAGTTGATTTTTAAATAAAAATCTCAGATATTTTCTGTGATTTTTTCAACGGAAAGTAAAAAATAAGCATCTTTTAAATCTATGGTTGACATAAAGCAGCCATTTTGCAGTAATTTCATGGCTGTTCTAAATCTTCCATTTTAAAATGTGATGCATTTACGTATGTGTTAAATTCACGAAATTTAAATGAACCTTTTTCCCCATCTGGCTTGTCCCTGAGAAAATTGAGAGATAAATTGATCATTTGTTGTGATACATGTTTTAATAGCCTCCATATCTAATAATTTCCCTAGAGCAATGTTTATAAAATGCTGGTCTTGTTTATTGAATTTTTGTATAGGAGCTTTTTGTTGGCAAGGTATTTCTTTGAGAGGAATGGTATAACCTTTCAGCCATGATAATAATAACTTGCTTGGCGTGATATTTGCCACTCTTTCCTATAATATTTTAGGCGGCCGCAAAACTGTATCACTTACTGTTATTTCTCTTCCTGTATTGTCGTTGATCTGGGTTTGAGAAGTGGCCCTTTTGTGCTCCCATCGCCTCTCGTCGTCGATAGGGCGGGCAGCTCTGTTTAAAGTATTATTAGCGTTATAGCCGGTGACCCCCCTTTTTTTGGGGTGTTTGTTGTATGGCGTAGGCGTATAATTAAATTTGTTTTGGGATGTTGAAGGTACTGATCTTAGGTCTTTACTTGTCCTTTCAAAGGATTTTGCTTCTTTTACCTTTTCTGTTAGTTCTGTGCCAAACAAAAAATTTATGGGTTTGGTTTTTTCCACAGTTTCTTTGACAGATTTACTCAAGCTAGGGGTTTTTTAGATTTCGCCTGACCATCGTTATGTTGTATTGTAAATCTGTCAGAATACGACCAGAGTCACTTAAACATTCCAGAAGGCTCTTTTATCCCTTTGGCAATATCCATTTTGTCCATTAATATAATTCCATTCCTTAGAAAGCGCTACTAGGCCTTTAGATAATTGATTTTGTTGAGCTTGCAAATTTTTATCTCTATTTAAATTGGGATTAGACAAAATATTTCTAATTTCTGGGTTTACTTTTGGGTGGGGTCATGGCTTCGCAGTTGGAAGGAAGCACATATTTGTTTAGTAATGTTTTTTCCTCCTTCTCCAATCCATTAAATAGTAGACTCCATCTAGAAGTTAGCGCAGGGTGTATTAGAGCATTTTTATCGGGGTTTTGTTCTGGATTCTTGCCCAGAATTTTAAAAAGATCGTCCGATATATCCTCATCGTTGTAAATTTTTAATACTGGAGACAATCTATGTTATGCCCATGTAGAGGGGGTTCAATGGGGGCCACATCTCGCTTTGTGATCATCCATTTTTATGTACTCCCCAATTTCAGAGATTCGATCTTCACTGCTGTGTCGAGATCCCGGGCCTCTCGGGCCACGATTATCTCTTTGCAGTCTTGGGTTGAGGGATGTGGACTCAAGCCGTGATCTGCCTTATGGTAGATGTCGATCATCTGGGTCTTGATCTACGATCGTTTGTCTTTGCTCTGCGATTGTTTGACCCTGGGCGTTTTTTTCCTACGTTTTTTTTTTTCCGTTCCAGTTTCTTAATTTTTTTTTAAACTCCTTTTGGAAATTTCATCTCGGTCCTTGATTCAGAACTCTTTTTTTCTAAAATTTAAAAAAAACAAAAAAAAGGCAATATTTTTGTACCATTTCCTGATGTTGATATTTTATGTATACCCAAAAGGAGAAAATACACCCCTTTAAAAATGCACACACACCATTCACTAAGAGAAAAAAAAAAAAGTCTGTAATCAGCGGTTTGATTCCGCGTATCAAAAATTCAAAAAAATTTTTGATCCGGTGTCATACGCGTCAAGCAAAAAAGGCGTGGGGTTACAGCGGGAACCGGGAGGGAACCGGGCACTAGATAAAATTTCCCCAACTAGTGAGTATAAGCACGACGGGGGGCCCCTTACTTTCAAGTGATACAGAGGAATGGACGCTGAAATAAAAAAAAAGGTATCGTTTCCCCGGAATCAAAAAATTTTTTTAATCATCCCCTTAAAAAAAAAATGGTTTTCAAAAAAAGGAAAAAATTGATTTTATCGCGGAAAGAAAAATTTCCCCCCGGGTTCCCGGGCCCCAAAAAAAGGGGTGGGGGAAAATTCCAAATAAATAATATCATCAGAAAAAAGCTGAAAAAAACGAATGTTTTGAAAAGGTGTTAATTTAGAAAAAGGGGGAATTTCCCCCAAAAGTCGGGAGGATTAACAGAGATCAAGTCTTCTACAATTGATTCTAAAAAGCAAAAAAAAAAAAAATGTTCCAATATCTGGATCTTAATTAAAAAAAGAACACTTGAGGCAGAAGAAATTTATAACTAAAATTTTTGGCCTCGAATGGTTGAACAACTATTACCTGGCAATCGGCCCCCTTCAAAAAAAGGCCAATTATTCTTAATTTTATGGTGGCCGTTATAGACAAGTTTTACTGTAATATAAACTCATAATACATTGAAAATGCATACAACAAACATTGCAAGTTAAATAAAAGCTTGTAAAAAAGTCTACATTTGCCACTGGCCTCTTCTTCGATCGCCAGCATTAACATTTATAATTTTAATAATTGTATAATTATTATTAATATTAAAAAACAAATATATTAAAAGTTTCTTCATTCCAAATAAATAATAATTTTTTTTAATATTATGGGATATTTGCACTGTGGGGAGTGTTTAAAACCTCTTTTTTTTTGATCGCATTTCAAAAGTACCTCGGCGAAAAATTTTTGTTTTAACATACGGGGGTTGTAAAAAAACCGGGGTTAAATCTAAAAAAAACCCTCAAACATAAATTGACCAAATTTGGTACAGGGTAACTGGATATTAAAAAATTCAAAAAATTTTACTAAACGTTAAATTTATAGTTTTCTTTAAAGGGGGGAATTTTTTAAAAAATTTTTAAATGGTCCCCAATTTTTATTTTTGCAATCGTTTTTCCCCTATTAATCTTTTTTAAAATGTATTTTTTTTTATACCTGACAATTTGGGGGGATATGGCCTCTGGTTTTTTCGAAATAAATGAAACGATAAGTTATTCCCCAAATTTTCCCCTTAAAAACGGCCCCAAACCCAAAAAAGGTTAAAAAGTCGGGGGGAAAAATTTTAAAAAATTTAAAAATTTTTTTGCGATGTTGCCAAGTTATTTTTTTTTTTTAAAAAAATTAAAAAAAATGGAATAAGGAAAACTTAATTATTAAACAAGTAATTATTAATCGTTTTTTTTTTTTTTAAAAATTCCCCTTTGGGGGTTTATGCGTTGTCTAAGCAACCCGAACTTTTGTCCCGTCAAATTGCCGTCTATGAAAAATGGACCAATGATGTGGTTCCCAAAATTCCCCCCCAAAATTTTTTCCCCGGGGTTTTTTATTTTAAAAAGGGGGGGAATTCCGTTTTAAGGGGCCCCGGGGTTTCCCCTTTTTAAATTTTTTAAAGGAATTTTTTTAAAATTTTGCCCCCCCCCTTGTCCTTTTAAAACCCAAATTTTTGCCCCCCTTTTTTAAATTAATTTTTAAACCCCTTGGGCCCGGGTCGACGATCCGGATCATCTTCTTGCAATTCATGAAGGAAAAATAATTTTGTAGGGTTTTAAATTTTTTTTTCGCACAAAAAAATTTCGGATATTTCTGACTTATTTGGGGGTTTGGGGGTAATTGTGTGGTACTTGTCTTAGGGTTTTCTTCGAGTTCCAAAGAACTTTTAAACCCCCATTCTCATCATTAGTAGTTTTTTTGGTCTCCCTGATCCAGGTTTTTTTTTCACTCCGCCGGTTTTAAAAAAATTTTGTTACTGTCCTCCCCGACAGTAGATTTTTTTATCTGTTTTTCAGGATAGAGCGCATTAAACAAATTGCAAACTTCGATAAGATTTTTGTTTATCCCCATATCCTCGAAAAATAAAATTTCGATTCGCTGCTTTTCGGTAAATACAAAGGCCATAATAACGCAAATTTGCTACAATTCGTAAAAATTTTAAATTTTGTGTCAGGTCTAATTGTTTTGGAATATTTTCCCCGAGGTTTCCATGACCCTGACAAAAAATGAATAGCACGCCTTCTCGGTTTAATAATTTTGAAAGGCAAACCCCCGCCTTCTTGATTTTTTTTTAAAAAACAACCCCCAAATCATTTTTTTTACTAAGATTCAAGTGAAAGGGTGAAAAATCACACCACATCAATAAAGGGAAATTTTAAATTTTTTTCAAAAAAAAGCTATGTCTTTTTTTTCCTAAAAATGCAGGTTTGTTATCTCAAGAATCAGCAAGAATAAAAATCGGTAACTTGATATCATACAAATTTTTAAAAAAATCGGCCTAATAAAACTATTTTTTTTAAAAATTTCCCCCAGAGTGGGGGAAAAAAAACTTGGCCGTTGAAATAATAATTTTTTTTGGCCCCCTTACTCTCCTACTAATTTTGAGCAACTTTGGTTGGCCCCCTTTTTCCCCAATTTTTTCAAAAAAAAAACGGGGGGTTTTACCGAAATTGTCAGGTAAAAAAAAAAAAATATCAGGTCATAATAAAATTAATGGGGGGCCCCCCTTGCAAAAATAAAAAAAGGGTATTCCATTTAAAATTTAAAAAAATTCCCCCCCCCACAGAAAAACCAAAAATTTTGGGAACGTTGTTTTAAAATTTTTTGAATTTATCATATCCAGTTCCCCCCTTTGTCCCAAAAATTTTTGGGGTTTTTTGTTTGATGGTTTGCTTTTCCCCTTCCGGTTTTTCAAACCCCCGTATAAACGTATTAACAAATGTTTTTAAAAACTTTTTTTCCCCCCCAAAAATAACTATTTGAGCTGGGTCAAAGGGTAAACATTGTAATTCAGGATTCATAATGGGTTCGAGCACCAACCCCCCTTTTCCCTTTTCTGGGGGATTACTCTTTAAATACGTTTATTTATGTTATTTAATTAATTTTCGAAATAATTTTTCCCCCAACCAAAACCCCCAATTTTGATCCCTTTAAAATACGGTGGACCCCGAATAGGAATCTCGTCAGTTTAAAGATGCAAATTATTAATAAAACGTCCGCGATACACCGTTTCATGACCATCTACGGGGGTTGAAAAATACGGGTTTTTGGGAACCGGTCATCAAGTTATTTAATAGCTTAAAAAAGGGGGCCCCATAGACGATGTTTGATAAAAAAGTCGGGGGCCATTGGCGATATTGGTTATTAGGTTTTGGGGGGGTAACGTTTAAAAAGGGGGTATAAAAATCGCAATAATTTTTGAGTGTTTTTTTTAGTTTTTTAAAATTTAAAAAGGGTTTCAAAAAATTTAAAATGTAAATTTATTTTGGGTTGTTATTAGAGTTTTTTTGAGACGAAATTTTTCTTGACACTTGTGTATAGCTGTGACTCCAAAAAACAAATTCATTTTTTAAAAATTTTTAAAAAAAAAAAAAAAGGGGTTTAAAATTATATTTTTTTCCCCTTTTTTAAAAAAACCCTTAAATAATAATATAAATTTTAAAAAAGATACCAGAAAAAAAATAGTATAGACTAAAACAAAAAAAAAATTAAAAATATGGGAAAAAAACAAAAAACCCCTTTTTGTAGCTTGGAAAAAAGTTTGTTCTAGTATATATCGTTTTTTTAAATTTTTTAAAAAAAAAATTTTCTCTCGTGAAAAAAAGGGGAAACCCCCAAAAATTTTTTTTTGGAAAAAAAAGGGGTTTTCCCCAAAATTTTTTTCAAACTTTGCTTTATGATGGTTTTTTAAATACTCTTGTCAAAAAGGGGGCTACAAGCATGAAACTCAAAAAAACCCCCCAAACCCCCCAAAAAGGGGCCCCCGGATGATTTTTTGGGGGGGTAAAATAAAAAAAGTTAAAAGGGGGGCCCCCAAAAATTGACCATGGGTATTTGTGTTTTTTGGGGGGGGGTGAACCCCAATCCGGGTTCCCCATCAGGGCAGGGTCAAGCGCATTTTAACCAACCATCACTATGCAAAGTTTGAAAAAATTGGCCCAAACCCCCTTTCCCCAAAAAAAAATTTACCTTTTAAGGGGGGATTTTGGGGGGGGGGGTTTTGCCCGGGAATTTTTTTATCAACGTGTTAAAAAAATCACTATGCAAAGTTTGAAAACAATTAACCGAAACTTTTTTTCCATAGGAAAAAATTCCCCGTACCTTTGAGGTGATTTGGTTTTGGGGTTTTCCCCCAAACCCAAAAATTTGGGGAAAAAAACCCCCTTTCCATAAGAAAAAATTTGGGGGGTTTTTTGGGGGATAGGCCCATTTTCAAAAAAACAATGTTCATCCTACAACAGACAATTTTTTTTTTAAAAAAAGTTTGTTACGTTTTTGGAAAAAGTGGGAAAGGAGAAGTGAAAAAAAAGTTAATGTTAATTAAAAAATACTTAAAATAATTTAACTTTTTTCAAAACCCCCTTTGGAATTTGTGAACTCTTTTTTTAAAAAAAAACAAATTAATATTTTAAAATTTTTTAAAATTTAAAGAATTTTTTTTTTACGTTTTAACATTTTTTTTTAACCCCTTTTTTTCCCCCTACGCGCGAAAAAAAAAAATAAATGTAATTAACAATTTATTTCATGAATTTGTTGTTAACCTTTTTTTTTTTTTAAAAAAATAGCAAATCTCACTTTTTTTTCCCCAAAAAAAACAATTAAAATAGGGCTTTCTGCCAAAAAATTTCCCTTTAAAAAAATTTTTTTTTTCTCTACCTAAAAAATTTTAATTTAACAACCCCCGTATAACATAAAAAAAAAATTTATTTTGTTTGAAAAATTTGGGCCCCTTTGTGAAAACTTTTTTTTTCTGGGAACACTAAAAATAATAAAAAAAAAAAATTTTTTTTTCATTTTTATTTTTTTTTTTTTTCCCAATAAAAAAAAAGACCCTAAATGGGTTTCAAAAAACTATAGACACCCCATAAAAAAACCCCAAAAAAAAATATCAAATTCTTAAAAAAAATTTTTAATAAGGTTCCCACTTCAGTTGTTTCCTTTTTTTAAAAAATTTAATTCTTAAAAAAAGTTTTCTTTTCTTTCTCTTACCCATGTTTTTGGGTTGCTGAATAA
>JAHBCN010022085.1:0-13695 GCA_019359885.1 Listronotus oregonensis | reverse complement strand
ATTATTTCTGATATTTTTTATTATACCCTATACCCCGTTTTTTTTAAAAAATGGGAATAAAGATATAAAATCCCCAAAAAAGTTTTAAAAACAAATAAATGTTATAAATTTTTGTTTAATTTAATTTTCAAAGATTATCTGTGGAGGTCATAAAAAAATACTCCGGTTTACCGGAAGGACTGCGAAAATTCTTTTATAAAATTTTAAAAAATTTAATGTAAACCCCTTTTTAAATTTGATTTACAATTTCTTATATAAAATCTCTATTATACCTTATATCTATCTTTGTTAGTTTTTGAGAAAAGGGCGATTGAAATGATCAAACGACCGCACATTATGCAGTTATAGGGGCAAACAATTTTCTCAAAAACTAACAAAGATAAGTATATGATATAATATAGATTTTATATTAGGAATAAGCCGTAAAATCCAAATTTCAAAAAATATACGGGGTGTTGCATTAAAATTTTTAAAGTAACATTATTAGAAAAATCAATTATTGCAGCACTTCCGGTAAAGCCGGAAGTAGTTTCATTATGACCGCCACATATAGGGTCTTTGGGAAGAATTAAATTAAACATATAAAATTTTTATAACATTTATTTGTTTTCCCATAAAACTGCATAATGTGCGGTGCAGAGATAGGTATAGGATATAATGTAGATTTTATATCAGAAATGATCCGTAGAATCCAAATTCCGAAAAACATACAGGGTGTTCCATTGAAAAAATCAAAGTTGATGTCGTTTCCGGTTAAACCGGAAGTGAATAGATATGTTATACTATCCAAAATCAGCATCTTATGATATAATATGTCATCCTAAAATTTGAGAACCATACGTTTTTATTCCAGAAAATAAAGGGCTGGGTATTGATTTCGTTGTCACCCGGTATAGCTCTAACGTCATCGTCAAAGGTTTAATTTTATTTGTCCTTAAAAGCAAAATTTAAATTTTGTTATAAGAATTTTTTATGGAAATATGCCAAAAAAAAACTTGTACTCTGTAATTTGGAATTTGGTCAAACCATACTAAATAAAAAGGACCTTATGCCAACTTTATACGGCATATTTTACCTTAATTTGTTGGCCAATAAATTGTTACAATTTGTTTTGTATCGCGTAAAACCATTTATTGTAGCAATATAATGTTGCAATAAATTGTAGCCAATAGAACTTGTTCTAATTTCTTGGTGAAATCTGGTGACATTTTATGTCAAAGTGGTTTTGCCAACCTCTGCCCAACTAAGTTTTAAAAGTTATTGTTTTTTTTTCCTGCCGATGCTTTGCCGTCACATTTTGTTTATGTAGTAATAATGTTAATTTTTGTTTTTTTGTTCCTTTATTGTAAAAAAAAAATATTTTTTTTTTCATTTGTTATTAATAAAATGAACGTTGTTGGTTGATAATCCCGAATATTTTTTCAACTTATTAAGCCCAAATTTGTCCGTGTAAACGCACCGCGTCTACAAAATATTAATAAAATATATTGTCGCAATTCTCTGCCCCATTTTTTTACTGTATGCAAAACAGACACTATTTGGTCTCGTCAGGGTGAATGTGTGTGAGATGACTAATGCTAATTATAAGATTGAAGGTATTTTTATTGTTGCTAACCACAACTTAAACTGTTTAAACTTGTAAATATTTTTATTGGTTTTAATAACTTTGTGAAACTTTCTGCATGAATATGTAATAAAATAATAAATAACCTTTTTACTCCAAATTTTATTATCACCCACTACTTTTTCTTTTTTAATGAATCCTTGTTTAGGCTGCTCCGTATTATATTAATATTTTAGTATATCAATACCGTTTTTTAAATGTTTAAGTAGCTTATCTGACACTAAGACAATCTCTTTTGGGGCATAAGCAATCATTACTTTTAGGCATGTTTTGCAGTTCTGTTGAAGTCATTTTCAGCAAGCTATTACCACACCGAGAAAAGCCTTTAAGAGATAAATGTATTTTCTTGTAGCTTTTACGATCCATCTTGGGATTTAAAGACATATTGTTGTCTATAAATATAATATTAAAAAAATATGTTTAAGAGAAAGTGTAACCACAATTTTCCACACCAGACTGTGTCAAACTTTAGTTGTCGTTCATCTGTTTACTTGATATTTTTGGCTGCTTTGAGACCACTTTCTAAATATTATCACTTCCAAAGGTTCTTTGAAGTCACCAAAGCTATCGTAGTAGGTTACATGTGATGCTAGCTTTCTTTATATGAAACACGTAAAGTATTATTACACGTTTATATTAACTTTTTTCGTATAGGCCTCCCCTTTGGTGATATTGATCCAAAAAGAACTTTTATGGAAACAAAGTTTTTAGACACTATTATTGAACCACCAGATATATTCCAATTTAATTTTATTAGATGTAAAACCAAGTAAGACTCTTCAAATTACTATTAAAAGAAATGATGATAAGGAAGAAACTTTTGATTATAATATGTAACTAAATATTATTTTTCAATAGATGAAAAATATTACCAATGAAGATAATATGGATCCTAGCGCGGAAAAAAATAATGTTGTTAATGAAATTCATAGACCAGCAAGAAAAAAAAATAGGCATAGGCACACAATAAATAAAGGATATAGTGACTTGTGGCAAATTTGTTTGGCAGAAATGCAGCAATATGTTGGCGAAAGCGATGGATATCGATTTACACTGGTATGCATTAATTGTTACTTCAAGTCCAGGCAAACCACGTAGTTTTTCAACTTTGTTATAATTACTTTGACGGCAAAATTTATTAATTGTGTTGTTAATACGACCCATATTTAACTTAAACTAAACATTTTCTATATGGAAATTATTTATTTTTATAAACCTAAGGAAATTAAAACAACAACAATTTTACATTAAGCACATATATTTTTTTATATTTATTTCAAAATTTAAATATATAGTACAAGCATATGTTACAATATTATTTAACTATGTTTATCAAACATGATTTCCCTCTTCATCGTCAGTATCATTATGAATTTGGGCGACTTGTACTTGCAGCTCAGGCTCAGACACAGCTTCAGGTTCATCTCCGTTGTGATCTTATTATCTACTGTATCGGTGGATATAAAACGAATCAACTCATACTTTGTTGATATATCTGCGGGTAGATGTGGTATGTTGATAAGGTACTCTTTTAAATCTAGATCAATTATTTTTACACAGAACTGTTTGCAGTTTCAGGTGCGATACTTATACTTATCACATAGATGTGATCCTGCTGACAAAGGTGTAGTATTTGTCATATATTTTCTATATTCATTAATTGTTACTTTATTGTCATCCACTTTATTTGCAAACTCCAGGATCTTATAGGCCATATCACTAACTTGGATCCCATCAAAAACACGTTCTTAGTCCTCAGAGTGTAAACAAGTTTGAAGTTGGCCAGTGGTCGTTTAATAAATTCCAAGTAAAAAAACATTTTTTAAAACAAGCTTTTGGTTATACAGTCTATCTACTTAAGTTGGAACCATACGGAAAAACTTATTATTAGGTTTACGAAATAAAGTTATTCCATATAAAAAGTTCTGCATGGTCCAAAACTTAAAATGCAACCATTAGATATCAATAAGCCGTATAAGGTTTATCAAAAAATAGGAATTTTACTCAGGAGTAAAGTACCTTTATTTTTTACAATACAGAAGAATGTTATAAAGTGTAGTTATTTTGAATTAAAAGTTATATTTAAATATGCAATAACAGCTATTTAGCATGTAAATTTGGATTAGTGATTTTTTACTAATAATTCCGTATTAATTGTTCTGGTTTGATACAATTTAACGTTATCTAGGATGCACTGACATGAAATATTTGACATTGTGTGTCAGAGTAAGTTCGTTTTTGTAAAATTAAAGTAAAAATGGCAAATTTACTAAATCGTGAAGAAAAAATAGAAAAAAAAATAGAAAAATCATTAGGAAATACTCACCAATCCTAAATTTTCATGCTAAATAGCTGTAATTGCATTTTTGAATATAACTTTTAATTTAAAATAACTTTACTCCATAATATTCTTCTGTATTGTAAAAGATAAAGGTACTTAACTCCTGAGTAAAATTCATATTTTGAAAATCGTGATACGCCATAAAAATTTATATTAATACTGCATTTAAGTTTTCTAACCAGCAGAACTTTTATAAAGGATAACCTGTTTTAAAATTCCTATTTGAAATTTAGCAGTTAATAATAAAAAAGCAAACAATTCTAGTTTATTCTTAATTAGTTCAATTTTTTCATTACATAAAACATCCTTATTTTTAAGTTGTACTTATTTTATAAAGAAACAAAATTTTATTTTGAAACCAAAAACAATTAATTTTTTTTACTATAAATTAATAAATTAATGTAATTAATAAGGTGTTTGATTTATACTAAATATATATTTTTTTATTTGGTACATGTAAATAAAAGCTGAGTTTTATTTTTTAATTTTAAAAAATTTTTTGTTTTAAATTTATTAAAAATTCCAGCATTGATTTAGAGTGAATTCTATTTTTCGTATTTTTTAAGCATAAATTTTTATAAAACCTTGTCATGGGTGAAAAAATCTAATAGTCCACCGTCTCGAACAATTTGCCATATTGGATATAATATGGCGTCACTTAGCCACGATGCATTGTTATTCAAACTAAATGCGTGTGCAAAATTTCAGCTTATTCGGTTGAGAATAACTGCTTAAAGCTTAAAAAAGTCTGAGAGTATTACTATACTGTTTGAATTTTGCATAATAAGTAAAAAAACTTTTTCTTTAACATATAATTTATACGCAAAAGTTTTTTCACGATTTCAAATTAAAAAAAGTATATCAAACATTAAGAAAATCTTAATTTTGATACTCATAATACAAAATGTGATTCTTGGAATTGTTTTTAAAACTATTACTATTAGGATACTAGCCTTATTACTTTTTGGAAAATGGGACCACTTCGGTCCAGGACCCGGGGTATAACGAACTGAGCCTTCTCAGCTCTATTGACCCCTATGAACTTGCAGATAGCCTGCAACAAAGAAGAAGAAAAACCCCTTAAAAAAACCCAAAAAATTAAGAACACTAATTTACGTTTCGGTGGCAGGTCATTTATGACCAAATATCACGAAAAGTATAAAAGCTTTCAGACTTTTTAAACCTTTTGATTCCAAAATTGTTAAAATTGACTTAATTTTTTTAAAATTTTTTATCCTGCCACCGAAACGTAAATTATTGTTCTTAATTTCTTGGGATTTTTGGGGGATTTTTATTCTTTTTTGTAGCAGGCGATCTGCAAGTTCATAGGGCTGAGCAGGCTCAGTTCGTTACACCTGGACCGAAGTGGTCCCATTTTCCAAAAAGTAATAAGTCGAGTATCCCAATTCATTAATGTTATCGTTTATGTATGTAATTGTAATATAAAATTTAAAAAAATGCATTAATAACTTCGATTTGATATTAAAAACGTATTTAAAAATGTTTATTCATATTTTTAATTAAAAGAATATTATTTATTATATATTTAAAATAGACAGTTTTTATTCATTTAAACGAATATTTTATACTTTTTAATCTATTTATTAACACTCGTTACCCACAATCAAAACAGCTGCCTATATTCTCATAATATTTTTTAAATATTTAATATATTTAGTCGGTAGATTGCAAATAAAAAACATATTTGGGACTATTTCACTTTTAAATATATTTATGAAGTAAACTTTAAATTTAATTTTATTTTTAAATTATTTTTAATATGTGCATTTAGGTGTTTTAAGTGTTTTAAAATATCCAAATGAAACTAGGCTGTTTTAAACTAGAAGAAATTTGATTTAAACAATTTTAATAAGATAATATATTTAGGGCAATAATTGATAAGTTTTACCATATTTAATTTATTTTCTATTTTATTAGTTATTTTATTTTATTTTATTTTATTTAGTCTATAAATATATTACATAACTGTTCTTTAGAATATATATAATAAACTCATTATACATTATTGGGAGGTAATTTGCATCTTAGCGGCAAATAAAAAACTTTAAAATCGCCAACTTCTAATAAATAATCTCCTTAAATAATTCCCATTGTCTTTTAATATTACGGGATATTTAAAAATGCATTTTCCAACAAATGCCACAAAAAGGTGGAAAATTATATCTTTAGCTATTTTAACCTAAAAATGAAATCGTACGTAAAAATTACGTAGCTAGGCTATTTATTTTCCTACTCAAAAATTATCCGTCTCTAACTTTTATTAACCTTCCAGCTATGCTTAGCAAAAAATCTTTACAGTAAATTGCTTAATCAGCTGTGCGGATGGGATGTTTAGGAAGTGTCTATCATTGTTTGAGAGTCTATATGTAAATTTTACGTGGTGTTACCAGTAAGCGCCTAAACATATATCTCATTTTTACGTATCGATATCAATAAGGTCTTAGTATGTGTAGTCGGAGTTTAACAGATGAAAAGCTAAAAAAATCATTATTGGAAAATGATAGACACAAAACAGATGATAATCTCATTAGAGAGGATTTAGACACAGAAACTGAGTCTGGAGATAGCAGTGATCTAGAATGGGTGCCCCATAAAGTGAAGTCAAATGTAGTATCTGCTTTGACTAACAAAAATAGAAAAATGATAATGTGTCATTAGCTTAATCTTGGCATTGATTAGCTCAAAATCCGAAATAAAACTTTTTTGCAGCCGTACCGAAAGCAAAACTTTCGGTTTGAATTATTAAATCGAAAGTTTCACTTTATACAAATCGTACCAAAAGCAACTATTTTTGGGACGATTTTTTTTTTACGATTTTTTTACTTTCGGAACGATTTTCGGTATCTACGTAGGCGGCCTTGGTAACAATATACACTTGTATTTTCATTATGATAGCGCTTGTCATATAAGATTTGAGAGTGTTTTCGCTTTTTCATTTCAAAAAATGGAAATTAATAGTAAAAGTAAAGCCGAATTGATTCCACATGAGATTAGTGAAGCTGCTAAAATGGCTACTTATGAATTATTGCCGCTAAAGTCAAGACAGAGATATGAATTCGCCTACAATTTATTTCAAAAATGGAGCAATGATAAAAAAGTGCATATTATAAATGAAAAAGGTCTTTTTTGCGTATTTAATGGAAAAATCTAAAATCGAGTCCTCGAGCCTCTGGAGCATTAACTTAATGCTTAAGTACACAATTAACATTAAAAATAATATGGATATAAGCCGCTCTCCCAAAGTCATTGCTTTCCTTAAAAGAAAATCCATTGGCTACTAACAAAAAAAACCAAGAGTATTGAATGAAGAAGAAGTAGATAAATACCTATCAGAAGCTGGAGATACTATCTACCTAGTAACAAGGGTAATATAATTAAATGAAATTTCTCTTCTTCCTTTTGATTAATTTTTATGCATATTTTAGGTTGCATTGATCATTGGTTTAGCAGGTGCTTGTTATTGTAAAATGAGTTTAGATGATATGAAAGATAAGATAAATATTTAAATAATTAAAATTCCCAATTTTAAAACGAATATGAAAAGAACCTTTGTCGTCATTGGAGAAAATAATATTTCTTTATACAGGAACTATTTATCTTTACGTCCAGCAAACACAACACGTCGTAGATTATTTGTATACAGGGATGCGCAAAAGTCCGGAATAAAATTAATATCTTTTTAACCAGTAACTTAGGAAAAAAACGCTGAAACACGTCAATTGATTTTAAATTGTAAGCATTTTTTGGCAATAAAATGAAATATTTTCTTTTGCAACCCCTTAGCTGCAACCCTCCCCAACTTTTTTTTTCAAATGCAAACCTATGTCGTGTATGGGCTCATTGAAAAGCTCGTAAAAAATGAAACTGACCATTCCGTTTCTTTTTTTTTTAACTTATGTGGTTACCAGGAAATGAGAAAAAACTCTTTTAAAAACAAAAAAGTTAGAAATACTTACTAAGTGCTAAAATTAAATAAAGTACACACTTCACTTTGACTCCGCATTCTATCCCCACATCCCAACAATATCAAGACTTCGACATGCTGCCTCTCTAACAATACCAATACAATAATAATTGTTTGGCAAATTTAAAAAGAACACTTTGAAGGTACACAATTAATAAACTAAACAGATTTTAATTTTACCCAAAAATGCCACAATTTTAAAACTGAGTCAAAAAAAATGTTTCTTATCAGGGCATTAAATTTGGTACAAAAAATTTAACAACCTTACAAGTACACTGCTCAACAATTGCTTAGGATTATAACTAATTTTATGTGTAATTTTTTTCTGAAAAAATAAATTCCAAAGAATGTTGATGCTAGATTACGTTATCAGTTTTACACATAATAAAATTTGTTGTACTGCCTGCCCAGGTTGGTCTGTTCTTAAAATTTGTAAACTTTTAGAAACTAGGTACTGATGATCCTGATGATTTGTTTATTTGCAACGTTAATTCACCCGTAGATAGCACTAAGTAGGCATTTCTAACTTTTTTGTTTTTAAAAGAGTTTTTCTCATTTCCTGGTAACCACATAAGTTTTAAAAAAAGAAAGGGTATGGTCATATTCCATTTTTTACGAGCTTTTCAATGAGCCCATACACGACATAGGTTTGCATTTGAAAAAAAAAGTTGGGAAGGGTTGAAAAAAAAATTCATTTTATTGCCAAAAAATGCGTACAATTTAAAATCAATAGACGTGTTTCAGCGTTTTTTTCCTAAGTTACTGGTTAAAAAGATATTAATTTTATTCCGGACTTTTGCGCCTCCCTGTATTACAAAAACGGAAGATGTACTACACAACCTATTGGTATTCACACTTTTGGTAATATCGCCTGCAAAATTGCCAAATTTCTTAAATTACCGCATCCCAAAGAATACACCGGGCATTGTTTGCTAAGAAGCTCAGCTAGTTTATTAGCTCATGGTGGTGGTAGTAAAACCAGTTTGAAGAAACTCGGAGGCTGGAAATCAACCAGTGTAGCAGAGGGATACGTGGAAAATTCTTTGAGAAACAAAATTCACATGGCATCACAGATTAAAAAGGGTCGTAACGAAATTAAAACTTCGAAAATTAGTACAAATACTGATAAGTTTTATAATAATAATAATTTTAATACTGCCACTTTTGTTAATATCCCTTATAATAATAATAATATAGGTAATTGTTATAATTGAGTAATAAACATTCATAAGTAATGTATTCATGAGAGCAATTTTATATGTAATTTATAATAAAAAGTTCATAAGTAATGTATCCATTCAGATTCTTTTTAACATAATAAACCAGCAGAAAAAATATTGTACGTAACACGATCAAAAAGTGATTTTACGGGATTCGCAGGATTCCAGGACTCACCTACGGCTCGTCCTGGAAACTTCCTACTTATCCCGTAAAATATCACTTCTGCAACTTGTTACGTAAATTACTTCACGATCGATGATCGAGAAACCACTGGACTAAACAGAAGATAGAGCAATAGCTTCTGAATATTCAGACTCTCAAAAAGGTCGCCCAATCTACTTCCATTTGTGCCCCTCTATAAAAAGAAGCTTGACCACAACTTACTTTCTAAGATGCAGAATACCTGCGTGTGGCGTAAGTTGTACTTAACAGTTTGTTATTAAAGAAATACCTTTTTTACTTTTTTTGTACGTATTCTATTTTTTTGTTGTAATTTTGCTTACCAAAAAAGAGGATAATCATTTAATCAAGTCAAAATTATGTTAAATGTTTTTAAAAGAAATAATAGTTAAAAATATAATATTTATTGAAATAATGATATAATATAAATTTTAAAATAAATAACGTGTTTCCAGATTTATGTCGAATCATGCAAAAAACTGTATTTAAATTGGTTATAGTAGCAAAAATGCCCTTTTTTAAATATAACACTAATTAAAAAATATTTTCATTTGCTGCATTCTGTTTGGATGAGTTAAATGTTTGCCATGATAAATAATAGACACATTGTTAATAATAGGAATAAAAAGCTATTTTAAATTATTTGGTATTAGTGAATAAATTTAAATAGGACATTTAATAAAATAAAATCTGTGTAGGTTTTTTAAATTGTTTTTAATAAAATATTTACGCGTGGGATTATTAATTAATTACTTTAATATTTTTTATAGATTTCTAATAATTAACCCTTTGTTTCCTAGTGGTCGCAAGACGAAGACACTTAAAATTAAATTTGTATTTTAGCGCCTGGTGGCTTTACAGCAGAGACACGGTTGTTCACGTAATCATAGGAGTCGCCCCCACCACAAACGCCTGCTTGTGTGTTTATAGTTTCATTGCCGGTATGCGAATTTTATTTACACTGTGGTCGCGAATTAAAAGTGGTATACAGTGTTGGTTGTTTTGCACATAAAAACTATTTTTTGCAGATATGGCAGGTACGTTTGAATTTTATTCGTAAGTAAAATGATATATCTAAGAATTTTTGTTATAAAAAATATATTCGGAAAGAAATAAATTACAATTTTGTTGTAAAATATGAGCCGTCTTCGCGGTGGGGACACTAGAAACTCACGGTATACTTTTTTTAGGTAGTAGTCGCGATTACTTTAGGCGATTAGAAAGTCTAAATCCCAGTGATCTGTTTACATTATTGGAAGAAATTTCTACAGACAGTGAAAGTGAGCTTGGGAACGTCAGTGAAAATGAACTAGATAATGAAATTTTAGAAAATCGTCAAAATTTTATAGGAGAATCAGGTCTATTAGATATAGAATCTATGCCAATAATATTTGCGGATAATATTTCACTAAACAATAATGACGTGCAGGTGTGGGATAGTGAAGACGAGCTTCCACTGTTTGTAATTCGAGCAAGAGAATTGGCAAAAACAACTATTTGGACTAAGTCTGTGTCAAACTGTCTTCAAAATATGAAAGTATTTGATGATCAAAGTGGACCAAACCTTGAATCTGACATTGAAAACCTACCGACATCTTTCTTCACATATTTCCAGTAAGTCTTTTAGAGCATATTGTTTTCCAGACCAACCTTTATGCTCTTCAAAAATCTGGTGGCAATCAAAATGCATTTACACCTACAAATGTGAAAGAAGTAAAATCTTTTATCGCCATAAATCTAATAATGGGTGTAAAAACTTTGCCCAGCTAACGTGATTATTGGTCTTCCTGCGACGAATTAAAAGATTATTTTATTGCTTCAGTAATGAGCAGAGATAGATTTGCATGGCTACTAGGTCACCTCCATCTGAATGACAATTCGCTACAATCAGGGCGAAACTCACCAAATTTTGATAAACTGTACAAGCTGCGTCCGTTTTTAGAAAAACTTTCTGAAACTTTTCTAATATCTTTGGATCCCAGTCAAAATCAAGCAATAGATGAATCAATGATTCGCTTCCAGGGGCGCAGTTTTCTCAAGCAATATATGCCTAACAAACCCATAAAGAGAGGATACAAAGTGTGGGTTAGAGCGGACGAATCTGGATACGCCCGTGAATTTCAAATTTATACCGGCAAAATAGGCGATGTTTCGGAAAAAAAATAGAAGCTAGAGTAGTACAAGATCTAACAAGAACACTTGTCGAAAGGGTCATCGAATATATTATGATAACTATTTCAATTCGGTCCAACTAGAAAAAAAACTACAATCTGAAATGATATATGGCTGTGGTACAGTAAGAAAAGGACGGAGAGATTTACCAACTGATTTGGCGGATGGTAAATGCCTGAAAAGAGGAGATTCCGATTGGCGTGTGAGCACTGATGGTCAAGTATGTCTAAAATAGATGGATAATGATCTGTTTTATTTTTGAGTAATTACCTTGATCCATCTAAAACAGAAACAACTAAACGCAAACGAAAGGACGAAACTTCTGAAGAAGTGACATGCCCGGAGATTGTAAAGAGATATAATGAACACATGAGATATGTGGACAAGTTAGATATGTTGAAATCATTATATGAAGTAAACAGAAAGTCAAAAAAATGGTGGCACAGATTTTTTTTTATTTTGTTGATGTATCTTTGATAAACGCCTACATTTTGTTCAAGAAAAGAAGTGATTCTAAAGCTCTAATTAGTCTAAAAATTTTTCGACTTTCTGTTGCACTTGGTTTGATTGGTGCTGAGCAGGTGATTGCAAAAAAAGGACGACCATCAGCATATGCACCAAAACACTACAAAACTACTGTTCCATATGAAATAAGATATGATTCATGTGCACATATGCCAATTCATGGCAAACCGAGAAGATGCGCCTTTTGTAGTTCCAAAGCTGAAGCGCATAAGTGAAGATGGAAGTGTATAAGGTACTGATTCTAGATAATTATTAAATATTTTTTCTGTAACTTTGTGTTATTTTTAGGTGTGATGTCGGATTATGCCTATTAGACAAGAAAAACTGTTTCTTAGTATTTCACAAAAAATAAAATATTATGTTATATGTTTCAATAAATGTTTTCTAGTTTCCTAGTGGTTTCACTGTGAAGACACCCATCTACCCTTAAACCAAAAAACCAAATACCAAAAAAATTATGAAAATGTACTTAAAATATAACAAGGTAAGCAAAAAAACACAAATATATATTTACAACATGTCAACTATTACAGGAGGATTCCAAAAATCGTAAATTCGTAAAAAATGTATTAGTATTGTAAGTACAATTTAAAGATGAAAATTTGTTTCTTCTTAAAAAAAATTAAAAAAAAAACATAAAATATGAAACGACATATTTTAAACATATCTATCGAAAAGCTTTGCCTGCAGCTAGCTTAACAAAAAAAATTTTTATATAATTGTGTACGTACAAAAAATGTACCTAAATTTTTCTTTCTAAAATCTGTTTATTTATGTTTGAAAATTATATTAATAATAAATAATTCCAAGTTGCAATTATACCCAACAGTATTAATTATTCGTCAGATCGGCAATATTGTTACGTGCAATCCTTTTGAGATAATCATCTTGGTGGCAAGGGGGTAATTCATAAATCCTTTTTACAGAACCCTTAATAATATTAAATGGGAAAGCCAAAAATATTTCCTAGTTTAATACTGTAAAAACACATTAATGTTTGCTATTCTAAAAAAGTCTAGCTGTATTCATTTTTTGCTATTGACAACTAGGTCTTGCAGAATAGAAAGATATTTTACCTTTCAATAACACTAAACTCTTGGACTTTCATTGTCTTTTTTTGTTAATTGTTACACAACGTTTCGGTTAGTGATGTATCTCCAACCGTTTTCAAGTGATAACGAAGAACTATTCCTAAAAGCTACGACTTATATACTATCCCTTGTTCACCTTGTTAAACTTTGCCATAGCCCCAAAACATACACCGACTTTAGACATGATCAGTAGTCTAGAAACAATACGACTGCAAGGACCAGATGTGGAAGAATTTCGATGGAAAGAAACAAAGTAATCCCACCAATTTAAATGAAAATGAATAAGTAGCCCTTAAAGAGCTTCAAAATGATAAAACTATCAAAATTCTTTCAGCAGACAAAGGAATGCCACTGTAGTCATGGATGCAATCACTTACGATCGGAAAATAGATGAAGTTCTTCGGAATACAGATCAATTGATCAAGATCCAACAGCATCCAGAGAACAAAATTTACAGGACCTTTAGGAAATACAAAAACTTTCTGACCGATAAAACAAGAAAAACTTTAACACCACATAACAGTAAACTCCTTCCTATGGTACCGAAAAAACAAGG
>JAHBCN010022084.1:0-13591 GCA_019359885.1 Listronotus oregonensis | reverse complement strand
TGCCCAGAATATGAGGAAAATGTTTCTTTTTGGTTGAATTCGGGGCTTCAAAATAGGGGGGAGAGTTAAATAACTGATTCGTTGTAGGGGTATAAACTGTGCTTCGGGGTAAGTCGACGGTTGGCGGTCGGCGAAATTATATCGAATACCGACGACGTTGATCGGTCAATGTTTCATATGTCGAATGATATTCCGAATATAAAAATTTCCTTCCGGAATACGAATTTTCCCCCGAATATTAAAATCATCCGAACATGCCCATCGCTAATTTAAACTTTTTCCCAACGAATATATGTGTGTGTGTCCCAAAGAACTACAAGAAAGCAATAATACTTACTAACTATATACTAAATGGAAATTTTTTAATGTTAAAATTTTTTTTTTTTTTACAATAACAAAATAAAATATTGAAAAAAAGTTGAGAATTAAATGAGGTTGTTATATACTTTAATTTTTATTTAATATCTATTTTGTTTTACTAAGGAATATTATGTTATTGGGGTAATTATTTTCCAAAGACCTTATCGATTTCGTCTAAAATGGCAACATAAAAACAAAAGGTTTGTCCATTTGGGAAAATAAAGAACCTGTTTGGTGGAGCTTGTCACATGTTTTGTTTCTATGGGGTAAATTTACTTGTGAGGGAAGTGTTTGCGTGTTTCTGGTTCCTTTGGGAATGTCGAATATTTAAACTTCCATCGGGGGTCGAAGGTTTTATCCTTATTTCTAATTTTAAATTTGGTGTTGTGAAATTTTGCTTGTTTTGTTTTTCCCCTGTATATACATTTTTAGTTCTTATTTTTGATTTTTAAATAGTATTTCAATAGTAATACTATTTTCAAAAAATTGATGCTATTAGCCGTTACTATGTGATATTAACATCATAAGAACCCGATAAAATTACTATTTTTTTTACCACAAATTTAGGGAAAAAACATAGTAGTTTTATTTATCAGTGTTCTTCTGAGTATTACTATTGTTTTAAAATGAACAAATTTACTTGCGGAAAGACACTACACGGACAAACAAAAGAAGTAATAGCAAATGTTTATAGGTAAGTAACAATCTTATAAAACAGTAATCATGTTTTTTCTATTGGGTTTAAACATTAAATATACGAAAAGAAAGCTTTATAATATGTAGCGGCAATTTTCATCTCTTTGCAACATTTTTTACGAAGAGGGTCTTTATTCGTCTTTATACCATTTTTTACGTCAAAAATATGAAAAAAGTATTGTTTTCATTAAGCTGTTAGCAAGTAACAAAGAAAGCGGGCAAGTCTCGATGATTAGGCAACCCGCTTGTCACAAAATAAAGACTGAGTAATACGCTTTTATTTCAGAACTAACACTGTAATACATAGAATAAAGCATACAGCTTTTCATAAATTAAAAAAAAAGCTACTTTTAAATATAACTTTTGTCCATTTTTTTTTTTGTTTTATTTTGTTAATAGGGTTTGCGATGAAGAGCCGCAAGCAATTCTTTAAAATTGCCACCTAAACGTGTTGATCGGGTATCTTTACACCGGAGTTGCCGTATCAACTGTACGAAAAATTAATAAAGAATATAAGGAACGGTTGGAAAATAACCCCAATCAAATGTTATCAATCCTAAAAAAAACGACGGCGTCTTTCTCTTGTCGAGAAGAATAAAAATTTTGATTTTCAAGTGATAAGACATATGATAAATATGTTTTATCTTAAATTGAAAGTTGTCCCGACAAGTAGAAAATTGTTGCAAAAATTGCGAGAAGATTTAAATTTTTCATATTCTAGGGAAACACTTAGGACGTTACTAATATCAAACGGTTTTTTTAAGCGTAAATTTCAAAATTTTAAAAAAAATTAATGGAGCGTCCTAATATATTACATTGGAGGTACAAATATATACATGAAATACGAAAATATCGCCAACAAGGGCGAAATATTATTTATTTCGACGAGACATGGGTAGATAATGATTTAACATTATAGTAATTGTAATGCTTACTTAGTAGGTTTTTATTTTATAAATTTCTTTGTCATTTATCAAAAATTGCAATGATAATACTACAGGGAACGTAGAACGACGTTTCCTCATTTTGAATTATTACCAAAAATTAAAAATACCGCCTATCTTAGAGGTAAACAAATAAAAAAACCGATTAGATGATGACGTTTTTCTGCATTTTTAACTTTCCATAAAATATTTTGTGAAATTGTTACTGATGGCCTTTAAATGCCTTTATTTTTGGTGAGGATCATACATTTAAAATATATTTTAAATAAAACATAAATGTATACTGTACACATTATTTCATTTTCAACTTTTGGAAAATCCGCACGCCGCTGTGCTTTTTATAAATGAAGTACGCCATGTTTGGTTTACAACTTCCTTCCCCTTACCGACGCCGCACTGTCACAGATACGGTTGTCAGACTATACATTGGCAAGGCTCTAAAGAGTACCTGATGCGCGCTAATGATAGTGTAAACGTCGTCTTCTGAAGTTTTACGACAATTCCCCCTAATATCAGCCGAATTTTGTTACCCGGAGGTTTTCGAGGTCGCTGATTACGAATATGATATTGGCAAGGGCCTGCGGAGTTCCTGGTATGCTCTAATCCTGGTGTAAACATCGTATTCTAGTACTCGGCACCAGATTATGGCACTGGGTACTCCGCAGACCCTTGCCAATGTCATGTTCGTGTTCAGTGACCTCGACAAACCCCGGGTAGCATAATTGGGCTGATATTAGGAGGAATTGTCGTAAAACTCCAGAAGACAACGTTTACACCATCCTTAGCGCGCACCTGGTACTCCGTATACCCTTGCCAAATGTCATATTTGTGTTCAGCGACCTTTAAAACCCCGAAGTAATAAAATCGGGCTGATATTCTTCATTCTTGGCGCGCAACAGGTACTCCGCAGCTCCTTGTCAATGTCATATTCGTGTTCAACGAACTCGAAACCCCCGAGTAACAAAATTGGGCTAATATCAGAAGAAATTATCGTAAAATACCAGAAGACGACATTTATACAGTTCTTAGCGCGCACCAGGTACTCCGCAGGTCCTCTCAAGTAAAGAAATTGGGCTGGTATTAGGAGGATTTGTCGTAAAACTCCGAAAGACAACGCTTACACCATCCTTAGCCCGCACCAGATACTCCACATTCCCTTGTTAATGTCATATTCCTGTTTAGCGACCTCGAAAACCTCCCGCGTAACAAATATGGGCTCATTTCCGTCATTATTTACCTAGTTATTATTTTTTTATACTTTTAAATGCATTTTTCTAATGCACAAATGCAGTTTTTCATTTTCCATTAATTAAATTCGTTCACAAAGTTTGTAGACGTTCATACGAATCGAATGCAAAAAACTGCATTCAAATCCATCTTACTACACAAAAAATCCCTCGTAAGGCCTAATTTTGTGCCATGATTCCTCGACTAACACTGGTTATGATACGTTTGCCCAAAAACAACGTAAGAAATAAAAAAATACTTTATCAGTATTTTTTTAAACACCTGTACAAACCTACAGCTTTATAATATAACATCATAGGTGTAGGAAAAAAAACAAACGGGCCCATTATTTACAACAAACCTCAATAAGAACACGATATACATTAAACAATAACAATAGGAGCAATATGTCTCAACAGATATGCGACGACAAACTGTCTATTTTACATATTCATTGGACACATTATCATTTTCTACACCTCATTCTTTATTTAAATAAGCCACGCGTAGGCTTGCAGTGCGGTTTTCAATTCGACTAAATACTTTGAACATTAACAATAACACAATGGTGTTGTAATAATTGATGGACCACTTTGGGTTTTTGCATTGTGTTGTCATTTTGTATTTTGCCGCAATGCCGGTTCTGTGAATTGGGTTTGAAATAAACAATGTTATTTTTTATAATCAATAAAGCACACCGTGCCCAAATTTTTTTTTTTATTAACAGATTGACAATATTTTTTTTTCTACAACTGCTATATGAAAGCAAATATGTCTTTAAAGGGCATGCTTAGCGCGCCGCCATGTTAAATTTTTACAAATATGGCTGGGCAACAAGCATTATCACCTCTAATATCAGTGCAATAAAATAAAAAATTAATTGTTGGTGCTTCATAGTGCATCCCACCGTAGAAGCCCGCAATTGTGTTTAGTTACGACGATGATTGAAGTGCCATGGTCGTCCTCAAGGAGGAAATAAAGCCAAACTAGTTGAGAGGTTAGGATAAAAAATAATTTAGATGTCAAGTAGTACTGTATTTTACTTGTCATCAGTGGCATGAGGCAGGTAAGGCCAGGCCTCACTAGGCATTTGCCTTTTTAAATATATATTAAATTAAAACCTACAATTATTACTTCTACTTCATTACATTTAAATAGATTATAAGTTGTGTGTAAATTATAAAACTAATAAGCGATCTGCGACATTGTTCCGGACTTTGGCCTCATCTATTTTAAAGCTTGTCATCGTGATAAGTAAAAGTAATTACAAATAAGAAAAAAATAATTCTTTTAGCCAGCGAGTTTCTAATGACTTTTACCAACGACAAGATTTATTATTTAGTTATGGCGCGAGCTATTATATTTATAATCAATTAAATATATAACCTTATCACTAGTTTTCTTTTTTACACAACTGATGGGGTCTTGATTTTCGGTTTTTGGACACATTCTTCTTTAATGAACAAATAAATGTGTCTTTATTAATATTATCAATTCCTTGGAATCGACCATCACCTTGCTCACACCGCTTCACCCACAAATCGCATTTAGCCAAGGAAGTTTTAAGGTGTATGAAAGCCCAATGCTATGGCCCATTCGATCAAAAAATGTCCAGCCCAGTATTAAAATAACTGTCAGAGTTGGCCCCGCCGATTTTGCGGGAATAACAAAATTCCAAGAAAATTTAATGTGTTGCCTATTCACACTGATAAATCAGTGTGTAGTTAGGAACACATTATACTTTTATGAGGCCGTATTATTTCCGATTGTTTTGCTTTTTGATATTTTGTGGTTGCAGAACTTTTTGGATTGATAAAAACCTTCTTATTTTAGTGATTAGTGTTTATTAAATTATGACTATAATTTTGTGTTTATTGTTTGTTACTTTTAATATCGTAACAAAATGACTAAAGGTTATATGGTTTTATCTTGCAAATCTAAGGGTAACATACCCAGCATTTTTTACTTTAGGTAAGTATTTCTTATATTTAAATTAGGTGCTTCTTATGAGACTTAACGTTAGGTAACTGAGTAAATAATAATATATCAATTATGAATTATAGAAAAAGAAAATTTCATAGGAAATAGCAGTGAGAAAAGTAAGGCAATCTTAACTATCTTTTAGATGATTTCCACAATGTTTGTGTATTTCTGTGGATTATTAAAAAGAAATAAGGTTTACATTTAGAAACTTTTATTTCATTTAATAGTTTAGTACATTCTTTTTCAAAATTATTAATTACTGGGCAGACCAGGCAAATTTTAATTTATACAGGTCCCTCTAATTGAATAAAAGAAAGTACAATTTTATGTTAAAGTTTCTTTTTTCTTTTTCTGTATTTGTTTAAAAAGAAATTAGATTATTACATTCTCAACTTTTTAAGTTCGACATACTGTAGACACATAATATTTAACGGTTACTGTTACAATGGATACCTAGGTACCAAAGGTTACTAAACATTATTAACCACTGTTATTCTGTCCCATGAATGTTTATTATTAGTGAAAAGTATATGCCTAAAAAGCAGTTATAAAAATTTTCACTTTTAAATGTACAACCACAATCTTAGGATAAGATTAAACTCATTTACACTATCTTGCCCTTCTTTTATCACAAAATTGGTGATAAGTACATGAAACTATCATACAATGTTTGAAATTTATTTTTAAACAATCGTGTTTTTATTTATTTACTAAGATTTTTGATAAAAATACAAAACTCCCAAAAATATCGACCATTTAAATAGAAGGCCGTAAAGTGGCGCCATCTATTCTTTCCACTTTATAAATAGTAACAAAGAATTATGGAAGTCCGGCTCTGACCTACTATTCATTGCGCAAACTCCGCGGTGCCAATCCCCCTATTCCCGCTGCCCTGCACGCCTGAACAATTTTGTTCTACAGTATTGGGCTTCCATACACCTTTAAACTTCCTTGCATTTAGCACATTTAGGATACATTTTTAAGTGCTTTTGCTTACCTACTTTAATAAGTTTTCGGCGATATTTAACACAAGGCTTTTAATAAAATATTTTGCAAATTTCTGACAGTATACTTAATACTTCATCTTTTCGAAGATACTTTTTATGCAAATCAAGTAAATGTTTTGTTTCGAAATCCCTATAGACCCAACCTGCATGCAAAAGATCATCTTTTCTGGTAAAGTGATATGAGAGTTTAAGACCTCGTCCACATTGCTTCACCCACAAATCGCATTTAGCACATTTGGAACAAATTTTTAAATGCTTTTGCTTTTTTATTTTAATAGGTTTTTGACGATATTTGAAACAAGGCTTTAAAAAACTAATAAAATAATAGAAATTCTCCTAAAAGGATTTACTACGCGTATCACTGCGGCATACCCCATAACAACAACGTTTTTAGTCCCTTTCCTTATAGATCACATTATATATTTTAATTAAAATTTTTTTTTTTTTTTAAAAAAAAAATTTTTTTAATTTTTTAAAAAAAAAAATTTTTTTTTAAAAATTTTTTTTTTTTTTTTTTTTTTAAAAAAAAAATTTTTTCCCCCCAAAAAAAAAGAAAAAAAACCTTTTTTAAAAAAAAGGGGAAAAAAAAAAACCTTTTAAAAAAAAAAATTTTTTTTCCCTTTTTTTTTAAATTAAAAAATTTAAAAAAAAAAATTTAAAAAAAAAATTTAAAAAAAAATTAAAAAATTTTTAAAAAAAAAAATTTTTTTTTTTAAAAATTTTTTTTTTAAAAAGGGGGGGTTTTAAAAAAATTTTTTTAAAAAATTTTTTTAAAAAAAAAAAATTTTTTTTTTTCCCATTTTTTTTTTTTAAAACCCCAAAAAAATTTAAAATTTTTGGGGTTTTTTTTTTAAAAAAATTTTTTTTTAAATTTTTTTTTTTTTTTTTCCCCCCCCTTTTTTTTTTTAAAAAAAATTTTTTTAAAAAAACCCCTTTTTTTTAAAAAGGGGAAAAATTTTTTTTAAAAAAAAAATTTTTTTTTTTTTTTTTAAAAGGGGCCCCTTTTTTTTTCAAAAAAAAATTTTTTAAAAAAAAATTTTTTTTTTTTTTTTTTTTTTTTTTTTAAAAAAATTTTGGAAAAAACCCAAAACCCAAAAGGGGGAGGGGTTTTTTTTTAAAAAGGGGAAAGGAAAAAAAAAATTTTTTCCCAAAACCAAAAAAAAAAAGTTTTTTCCCAAATTTTTTTTTTTTTTTTAAATTTTTTTTTTTAAAAAGGGAAAAAAAAAAAAAAAATTTTTTTTTTAAAAAGGAAAAAAAATTTTTAAAAAAAAAAATTTTTTTCCCTTTTTTTTAAAAAAATTTTTTAATTTTTTTTAAAAAAATTTTTTTTTTTTAAAATTTTTTAAAAATTTTTATTTTTTTTTAAAAAAAAATTTTTTTTTTTGGGTTTTTTTTAAAAAATTTCCGGTTTTAAAAAAAATTTTTAAAAATTTTTTTTTTGGGAAAAAAAATTTTGGGAAAAAAACCCCCCAAAAAAAAATTTTTTTTCCCCGGGTTTTAAAAACCAAAAAGGGGGGTTTTTTTAAAAAAAAACCAAAAAAATTTTAAAAAAAACCCCCCAAAAAAAAAAATTTGGGGCCCCCTTTTTTAAAAAAATTTTTTTAAAAAAAAAAAACCCAAAAAAAAAAAATTTTTTTAATTTTTCCCCCAAAAAATTTTTTTTTAAAAAAATTTTTTTTTTTAAAAATTTTTTTTTTTGGGTTTTTTTTAAAAAATTTTAAAATTTTTTTTTAAAAAAAAAAGGGTTTTTTTTGGGGAAAAAAAAAAAAAAAATAAAAAAAATTTTTTTTAAAATTTTTTAATTATTCTTTGCATTTTAAATAGTTTTAAGGGTACTTGTCTAGAAAGTTGCGACAACGCCAATTTTGACTAATTTTGGTATACGGAGGTTTTTTGAGGCGCTGACTACAAATCTCAAAATTTTTAGTCGAAAAAGCTTATTTTTGAGATATTTATTATCACACTTGAAAATCAAACTAACCCAGTTTCACTATTCCTTCTTCTTTTTACACATAATTCTTGATTTTTTTACTTCAAATTAGCACAAAATATTTTATAAACACCCTTTAAAATCTTGTTTTTATATGAATTTTATACCTTTTTTTAATTTAATTGCAAACTTTCATACACCATTTATACACGAGCAATTTTTTCAGCAAACATAGCCGCGGCATTTGAAAGTGAAACTTCGCAAAATTAAAATATTTAACAAATATTGTATGCCAATTTAATGTTAAAATAAAGAATTGTGTGCAAAAAGAAGGGGAAATATGGTGAAATTGGGGTTAGTTTGATTTTCAAGTTCGATAATGGATATCTCAAAAACGAAACCTTTCCGATTAAAATTCTTTCAGATTTATGATCAGCACTCCAAAAAACCCCCGCATACCAAAATTGGCGTTGCTGAAACTTTCGAGACAATTACCGTTTAAATTTACTTATGTTTTAAAAATGGTGACCGATTAGTCACCGAAAGCTAATAGCTTTTTCAATTAAAGAAAAACTTCAAAACAATTTTTAAATAGAAATTGCATATTTAAAAAAAAAAACGACCGGGTAGATTAAATATAGGCATCCAAATCGTTAGAAATTGTTATTAAGAAGTGATCCAATCTAAATATAGATAGGTATACTTTCCCGCACTAGTGCGGGAAAGTGTCTAACTAAAGACGTGCAAGAAAGTAGACAAATATCCAGCATGATCGTAAAAAAAAGTATTTTTTGTTATCTTAGTAAAAAACTCCATTGTACATTACTCCGATAAAATATATAAAAACCGACTTACGGCTGACGGTAATTTTTCACCAGAAATATTACAACAATAAAACACAACGTAAATATCCCTTTAGAGGGCCGTTTGCCCTGATTAATAAGCGTTACCAGCACGCACATTTCTACTTAATCAAGCTGCAAAATGAACGCCCTATTTGCATAACGAACGAACGATTCTTTTGTTCATGGTTATTAAACAATCTTCATTAGGGAGTATATCTTAAGGCCTTATCGCGTAACGGCCTTAGCTAAGGCCGTATTTACAAGTGTCCACCAATTAAAACTAATTAACTGATTTAGAAAATGGTGAGAACTCGCGATAAGGGAGCTGTAGATGTTTTTTGATTAAGGGATAATTTGGAATTGCTAATTGGGGCGAATACGTATACTTATAAATAAAATAATATAATTTTTTTTACAAGGGGTAAAATGTTACTTTTAGCTTGAGCCCGAAAATTGCCGACATTGTAAATGCTTTATTTTCAACCGTATATGTAATGTTGATATTACAGGGTTTTGGGAAAATTTAGAAAGGTCACATTTTGTACTTTTTCAATCAGGCATTAAAAATAATGAAAAATAGGTGGGTTTTAAAGAAATTTTATTTCCATTAGATTGTATTGTTTAAAATATGTATTTGAGGTATGGTACGTTTCACAATAATTCGTTGATTTCTTGACCGCACTAAAATTTAAATTACAACCCTCAGTGAAAAACCCTTTTTAAATAGGTGCCTAACAAATATCTATTGTATAAGCACTGCCCTTTTGATAGAGTACAGGTCCCGATTACCTGCTAATATTAATAGTTTAGGTTAGCTATTTGGATGCTCAATGACATACACGAAAAACCCTAACAAACTCCAAGCGACTGATGAACCAAGACGAAAAGACTCTGCTTTATATTCAACACCTGCAATTTGCCTATAACCTACATAACATACCATAGGAACAATAATAAATAAAGAAAAATTTAAATCTGGACCTACATGCGGGTACCGAAAGTATATTGAGTTTTACGACTAACAGTAGCAGGTAAAACGAGAAATCAACGAATTATTGTGAAACGTACCATAACCATGACCCGGGCAATCGAAAAGGAAATTGCCTAAAAATGGATAAATAGGCAAAAAAGTGCATTTTAGCGATTTTTGGGCATTTTTCAACAGTTTTTTTTTAAAGAAGTTTAATAAAAAAAAGGGTAAATTGTGAAAAATGTTGCTTTTTGTATAATACAAGATTAAAGTTACATATTGGATCTTAAGGATCTTTTATGGACCGTTTTGACTGCATAATTGCATCGAAAAGTGCATAATTTGCACCCATTTAAAAAATGCTACCAATTGCTCTAAAACGCATAAATAATCTCCAAGCCCAAAAAATTCTGTCTAGGCGGAAAAGCGTTTCCCTCTCCATTTTCCTGCCAGTTTTTTATTTTTAAAATTGCTTAAAATTTATATTTTTAAAACAGTTTTTACACATATTATAATAAAATACCGGCGGGTTTTAAAGCTTATATTTTTGTTATGTATTACATGAACCTAATTAAGGGCCATCGCTTTATCTTTTCGAAATAATTTCCTTCTTAGAGCAATCTCTTATATTCGAGCAAAAACTATGTCGTTGGGGCGTTGTTGATTTTTTCGTTTCGTCCTAATTTTTTAGCCTCTAAGATCGTCAAACTTGATGACACTGACAAAGAAAAAGTGAAAGCTGATTTTTTTTTCTAAGGCCAATTTTGTACTATCACATTTCTTTGACAAGATATGCAGGATTTCGTTTGGCCTCAGAAATTAAGGGTTAAAAATAAAATCCTATACAAACCTCGACGAAAAACTTCATTAGTGTCTTGAGGTTTTGTTTATCTCGACGCTACGCGTCTCAATAAGCTGTAACTCTTTGACCACCAAACAATATTTTTTTTTTGATAGAAATAATTAAATCGTCAAGAAATTTAACATTTTGTTGTCAAATTGTAAATCGTTTCTGTTGATACTCAAAATTGACTTTTTTAGTTGATATCTGTGCCAAATTTGGGTTTAATAGTTAAACAAAACAAATAATAGCCAGCCAAATTTTGCATTGTCAATGTAACAATTAAAAACAAATCAATCCAAAAGTATTAGCAATACAACTAAATTGCCATAGCTTTTTGTTTGCTGGTATTCCAGTGGCGTGGCCAGTTTTTTGTGGGAGAAGATATAAAAACATCAAAGCAATGTATATTCTAAAAGATGTATTTATTAAACTAACAATTAAAAATTAACCGTCTTTTTTTTTGGCTAGGTCCTGAAATAGTGTTTCAATATTAATAACTATTTTTGTATGGATGCCCAACAACATGGGTTATGAAATATATATATATATATATATATATATATATATATATATATATATATATATATATATATATATATATATATATATATATATATATATATATATATATATATATATATATATATATATATATATGGTCAAACAGCATGCAGGGTAAGTCAAAAAATATAAAAATTGTACAAGAGTAAAGTAACCTTATTTCAGGTAATTGAGAAAAATGTAATAAAGAAAAGCTGTCTAGAAATAAAGTTATGCCTAAATACTATAACAGGGCCTCCTGGCATTTTTTTTTCGAAAAACCTTAGCAGCGAAAAGCCTTTAAAATAAAATAAACTTAATAAGCAAAAAATAATTATTCCAGAACGAAAAATTATTGTCACCAAATTGTCATAATGTTAACTTTTAACCCTTATTTGTTTTTATGTTTCTTATTTAAATAAATTAATAACCTATTAGGCTAATAAAAACTTTTTTTATTTTCATGTTTAATAGTATTTTTCCTAATAAATGCGAAAAGTGATACTTTCTCGCACTCGAGTGCGAGTCACTTTCCGCAAGAGTGACTTAGGTCTTCTACGACCCAATTAAAAAAACACTAACTTTAAATATTTATTTTCCTAGAAACATAATTTATAACAAAGAGACAATACATTTTTAAATTAGGTATTATTACTCTTCTTTCATGCTTTTGATTTGCTTGTCATTATACCAATTTAAAAAAGGGCTGTATTGCTGCTCGTATTTTTCTTTTGATTTACTTGGTAATAGGTTCATTTCACCTCATTGCAGCCTTCCAATATCTTCAGGAAGCTTTTCGTCGGAATAATCCCTTATTTGACTTTTCAAAAACCTTTAAGTCTTATATTTTGACAAACTTTAAGCCTTAGAACATTATTTTTGTAATGAAAATAATACTTACAGAACAAAATCTGGTTTGCCTGGCTTACGAAGGTTTGATTGTTTTGACTTAATAGGTATATTATTTAGTTCGAAGATGTCACTTTCCGTACTAGTGCGGGAGATGTCATCTTCCGAACTAAAATACGCCACGAAAGTAGACAAATATGCACAGTCGTGGAAAAATATGTTTTAGAAATAGTGTTGCTAATTTCATAACACCCGCTATATCTCAGTAGTGACTTATATGAAACTCAATAGAGTTTGCCAGACAATAAATAAATATTCCTGACAACTAAACAATTTTTTAAAGAAACGTTAAGTAAATTGTAAAAAAATCCAATTAAATTACATTATGCAAATTACAGTATCAAAAACATAGAACATTTTTTCATTTTTTTCACCGAATCACACAAAATGTCGCCGACACGCTATTAGGCATTGAATCAAAGGCAGCCAACCGTGAACTTCCACAATTATTATCACGGAGAAATTCACATTGACTGACTGGCTTAATTAGTATTTTTATCTGCCAGTTACGCGATTTGCCGAGACCATGTGTGTTTGTTTTATACAATGCCCGGCTGCTCTATTATTATTTCCCGTTGTTTTTTAGTTCTACATTTCGATCAAAAGATGGCGTTAATAGTTTTAAAAAATGGGTAGTTGTTTAATTAAATACCATTTTTGGCATAGTGCAAAATCAAGACTTGGCATAATAGTTTGCCATAAGGACAAGGAAGATTTAAAGGTGTACTATCTATAAAGTTGACATGCATCAAATGTCAAATTCGAAAGCATTCACTGTTTTTTTTTTTTTTTTAATTTTTTGCACAAAATTGTTGGTTATTAAACGATACTACCATAAAATATTTAAAATTATTGTGTAATATTGGATTTTATATCCTATGATATCATATGGAAAGAAGCCTTCTATTTAAATGCGATATTTTTGTTAGTTTTGTATTTTACCAAAAATCTTTGTAAATAAATAAAAACAAGATTTTTTAAAATAAATTTTAAACATTGTATGATAGTTTCATGTACTTATCACCAATTTTGTAATAAAAGAAGGCAAGATAATTAAATGAGTAATCCTAAGATTCTGGTTGTACATTAAAAAGTAAAAATTTTTATAACTGCTTTTTAGGCATATACTTTTTACTAATAACAAACATTCAATGAGACAGAATAACAGTGGTTAAAAATGTTTAGTAACCTTTTGTACCTAGGTATCCATTGTAACAGTATCCGTTAAATATTTTGTGTCTACAGTATTTCGAGCTTAAAAGTTGATAATGTAAGTTTAAGAAACCAAAAATCCAATTTCTTTTTAAACAAATACAGAAAAGCAAAAGGAATTTAG
>JAHBCN010022083.1:0-13652 GCA_019359885.1 Listronotus oregonensis | reverse complement strand
TGACATAGGAAATCACGAAATAATATTTCAGCATGATGGAGCGCCCGCTCTAGTGCAGCTGTAGTCACAGAATATTTAAATAATATGTTTCCAGGTAGTGGATTGGACGATTTGGCCCCTTTAAATGGCCAGCTCGAAGCCAGATATCTCGCCGTTAATTATTTTACTGGGGATATTTGTCCAAAAAAGTCTTTGATGATGGAGAGAGAGGCCTGAACACATCGAGGAACTAAAAGTTAAATTATCGAGGCTTCACGCGATATCACACCACGGCAATTATGCAATGTAAGAAGACATTTTTACGATTCTCTTGGATCTGCTTAGCAGTAAATGGTGGTCACTTTGAACAAAACATTTAAATCCACCTAATGTATTTAGAATTATGTTTTTATTATCGTTGTTACATATTTCATATAAAAAAAATAAATTTGCTTTTCCCCTTTTTCTTGTTGCGGTCTTTTTTCCCGATTTAGCTTTCTAAAAAAAAAATGTGCAGGATTATTTGCGGTTTAAACTGCATGTTGTGATAGCCTTTTACAGAAGTTTTTATAATAAAACACTTTTTTTGGTTTTATTTTTCCCCAAAATATGAAACATTTCCTGACATGTGACGTGAAAACATTTTTGATATACAAGGATACTAAAAACTATATTTTATTGGAAAATAAATAATTTTTTTTTTAATACTTTGAAAATTACTTTGGTACAAATGTTAATGTAAAATATTCCTCAACCTTGAAGCACCTGTTTCAATTTTTAGCTATGAAGTAGTAGTGGAAGTGGACCTAACATGGAGTGGAATATTTCCCATGTAAAATCCATGGCCCGTTTTAAAAAAAAAACCCTGTATATATATATATATATATATATATATATATATATATATATATATTTTTATATATATATATATATATATATATATATATATATATATATATATATATATATATATATATATATATATATATATATATATATTTCTCAAACTCCAAACTTTTATAGGGTTTATTAGATGGCATGTTTTTGTGTAAATAAAAATGTATTCACTACACCAGGAACGTGCGCATAGGCACTAGTCAAAAATGATTTTAAAAATATAAACGACTGATATTTTAAATTTCGTGAATGTCTTCTGTTATCCTTATTTAAGCATTTTTTTAGTTGCAGTCTAGTTTGGGAGAAAAATACGTATTTTATTAAAAATGTAAGATTTTTTTTGGAATGTACACATAACGACACTCCAATTATAACAAAAACTCACTAATTGGCCAAGCCGATTGACATTAATAAAGTTGTGTATAATATCTCTAATTATCACCTTTCGGAAGAAGAAATACAAGTTCTTAGCAAAGGTTTTAACTTTGCAGTGACTTCACAGACTACACCAACAGAGAATATAATAGCTAATATTGAATCATGCTACAGCGATATATATATATATATATATATATATATATATATATATATATATATATATATATATATATATATATATATATATATATATATAAAAAATATAAACGGAAGTAGGTGTCAAATTGCTATGTTAAATGAAAAACCCTATATATTTAATTTGATTTTTATATTTTTTAGGCCGATTTCATGTGTTTCTGACATATTTAATTTATTGTTGAAAAGAACCTGCTTTAACAATTTTACAATATCACTATCGAAATTTCCGTCATAGCCAACTTAGAGCAAAATGTCCTAGCCAAAAAGGAGTAAACTTCAAATTAGCACCGCTATATAAAAATCTTAAACTGGCAATATAACAAAAAATAAAAATTTGCTTGAAATGTTGTCCTTTTGTTTAAATCGCTTCTTGTCCCAAAAAATGCTAGTCACTAATCATTTTAAGGCGATTTTGCTACATTTTAATCGAGTTTACTAAAGGATGTTAAGCTATTTTTTAATAAAATCTCTCAAAAGAAGTCACTACTAACTTTAATTTGGTAAAAACATGCATTATTTTGATAACTTTTAAAATAAACAAGGCAAATAAATAATTCTGTAAGAAAAACTTTTGCAAAAATTTAAATGTTAGATTTATAGCACGTACTATTATTTTATGTAATATATGCATAGTTTAAAGAATATACAATATATTGTATATTCTTTAAACTATGATATAACTAATTTTCTTATTTAAGTAATGCAATTCTTCGATTTTCACCTTTTCCCAAGTACAATGGAGCAAATAATTTAAGTAGCATTTGTAAAAATATGTATTTTTTAAGGATTGGGTGGTTTTTAATTTAAAGTCTTTTAATTATTTTTTTTCGATATTTACTGAGTCATGTACCCATATTTTTTTAAGAATAAGATCTGCATCACCCTGTATTATTACGCATATCAAAATCATTTGAAAATATTGATTGTGTAAATCATCGCCACAAGTTAAGCATAATTTTTTAGGGGTCAAGGTAAAAAAACCATGATACAAAAAAGCTATAATAAAATTTAAAAAGTTAAACATGGCATTAAAGAGTTTTGATTTTCAAAAATTATATTATTCATAGGCGTACGTTAACAGATTTTTTTAAAGCAATTAAAATTTTAAAAATTATTATGATTGATATGCGAATTCAACAAACTTTCCTTCATAAAATTGAACAAAGGAAGATCTTGAATTTCGACAGATTAATAATTAGTTACAGGTGTAAATTAACATACTGTAATGGAGTTAAAATAAAAATAATAGTACTAAGAATACACAATTAACAAATTAAAATTAAATAATAATACTAACGATAACGACAAGAATAAAAATAAGTATAATTTATAAGGATCGTTTATATTAGAAATAAAGCATTTTTGCTCTATGTTTGTATACATTTTTAACTTATAATAATATCTAGCTTTGGGATACACTGTATATTGTAGAAAAACAAGTTAAAATATCCCCCGCTGCTACGATAAAACCATTGCCGTTGTAATAATAAAAGTTGTTTCCATCAGCTGTCGACACCTCTTTAAAACACAAATAAAATACGGTGAATTAATCTGTTTTTTTTTCAAATACTTCAAAAGCTGCGATAGTAATCGACGGGTTTTAAATAGACGAAAGAGGTCTGAACTGACAGAATAAAAGATAAAGCAAAAAAGGATCGGCGGATTAAATTACAAGCAAGTATTACATCGAATACGTTTTAAAAATTATCTATTTTACCCGTCTGCTCTGCTTTTTCCTATAAAATTTTTGTATTGCCCTTAAACAAATGCAATAATTTTTATTTAAAATAACAAAATAAGTTATCCAAATGAAAGCGCTAACCAAATATACAAAACAAAAATTATTACTGGTTCGACCCAAGGAAGTTTAAAGGTGTATGGAAGCCCAATGCTATGGCCCATTCGATCAAAAAATGTCCAGCCCAGTATGAAAATAACTGTCAGAGTTGGCCCGCCGATTTTGCCTACTTACACACTGATAAATCAGTGTGTAGTTAGGCAACACATTATACTTTTATGAGAGCCGTATTAGTTTCGATTGTTTTGCTTTGTGTGATTATATTTTGTGGTAGCAGAAATTTTTTGGATTAATAAAAACCTTCTTATTTTAGTGATTAGTGTTTATTAAATTGTGACTATAATTTTGTGTTTATTGTTTGTTACTTATAATATCGTAACAAAATGACTAGAGGTTGTATGATTTTGTCTTGCAAATCTAACGGTAGCATACCCGACATTTTTTACTTTTGGTAAGTATTTCTTATATTTAAATTAGGTGCTTCTTATGAGACGTAACGTTAGGTAACCGAATAAATAATAATATATCAATTATAAATTATATAAAATGAAAATTTCATAGGAAATAGCAGTGAGAAAAGTAAGGTAATCTTAACTATCTTTTAGATGATTTCCACAATGTTTGTGTATTTCTGTGGATTATTAAAAACAAATAAGGTTTACATTTAGGTACTTTTATTTCATTTAATAATTTTGTACATTCTTTTAAAGGATCAAAATTATTAATTACTGGGCAGACCAGGCAAATTTTAATTTATATAGGTCCCTCTAATTGAATAAAAGAAAGTACAATTTTATGTTAAAGTCCCTTTTTGCTTTTTCTGTATTTGTTTAAAAAGAAATTGGATTTTTGGTTTCTTAAACTTACATTATTAACTTTTTAAGCTCGACATACTGTAGACACATAATATTTTACGGTTACTGTTACAATGGATACCTAGGTACCAAAGGTTACTAAACATTTTTAACCACTGTTATTCTGTCTCATGAATGTTTGTTATTAGTGAAAAGTATATGCCTAAAAAACAGTTTATGTAAAACCAGAATCTTAGGATTAGATTAAACTCATTTACACTATCTTGCCCTTCTTTTATCACAAAATTGGTGATAAGTACATGAAACTATCATACAATGTTTGAAATTTATTTTAAAAAAATCGTGTTTTTATTTATTTACTAAGATTTTTGGTAAAAATACAAAACTCCCAAAAATATCGACCATTTAAATAAAAGGCTGTAAACGCCATCTATTCTTTCCATATTATATCAGATGATATAAAATCCAATATTACACAATAATTTTAAATATTCTGTGGTAGTATCGTTTAATAACCAACAATTTTGTTGTAAAAATAAAAAAAACAGTGAATGCTTGAATTTGACATTTGATGATGTCAACTTTAAAGATAGTAACAAAGAATTATGGAAGTCCAGATCTGACCTACTATTCATTGCGCAAACTCCGCGGGGCCAATCCCCCGATTCCCGCTGCCCTGCACGCCTGGACAATTTTGTTCTACAGTCTTGGGCTTCCATACACCTTTAAACTTCCTTGGTTCGACCACGGTAATGTTCGCCTGGCCGCGCACACTGGTTCCAAATAATAACAAAAAAGGCGCGCGCGGCAGCCCCACTAAATGGATTCGCATCTTTAGAATAATGTTAAGTAATTAATTACAAAATGAAACAAGTTTCCAGAATAGGCTATTTGAAAATGCGAAAAATAAAGTGTCAGTTACCGTTATCAGTATAAATTAAGAGTTTAAAAATTGTTATTTATTAACGTAAGTTGAAAATAATAATTAATTTATTTAAAAATCCGTAAATAAAAATTCATTTTTCAAAACGTTTGTCACGTGACACAAAACGCTGCTGATTGGTCGAGTTTATGATGACGTCACCTGTTTGTAAACCTCCTCTGCCTACTTGCGATAACTTGATATATTAGCTTTCGAAACTGTTTTAATAAGATTTTCCTACATTATTCATTGTTTTTAAGTGATTTATTTGCAAGATTTTACAAATTCTGTCAAGTACTTTTACCATGGACAACGATTTTGTAAAAGCAGACAGCAGAAACTTGCCCCAAGTCGACGCAATCATCTCTAAAAATGTGAAAACAGCCAAGTAAGTATAATAACACTTTAATAGTAACTTAAACTATATCATAATAAAGTGAAATAATGATGAACTTTCACAGCAAGCAAGAAATTTTATAGGTTATAAATGTTAAGTTAAAACAAACAAGTTAGTCGGGATCTTTTAGTGTAATGCTTATTGAAATGACTCTGAAGCTACAATTTTTAATTAATATTATAAAAAACAGCGAAAATGTTCGAAGTGAGTTGCAAGAGACATTCTGTTAAAAACATTAGAGGTATTATAACCTCAAATTAATAACGAAAATATTTACATTCTGAATGTAATTAATTATTACAAAATATAAATATTATGTTTACTTACATCGAAATGGTCTTCACAGAAGAAAATATTTGTACTATTCGTTATGTCATTAGGATCCCTCCGAGAAAGTTGCAACCACTTTCGGCGCACTTCGACATAAATCACTCATAAAATGTAAATCCAATCGCACTTTCGTTTTTTGTTTGCAACAAATGTATGTGGATGATATGTGCCACAGTTCAGAATACAGGCAAGTGACGTCACCGACCCTATAGCAGCGCCATATTGTCAAAGTAGCGTTTTGGCACGCTATTTAAATATTGAATTTTTAATTTGATATTTTTCAGCAAATATGTACCATAATTAAAAAAAAACTTTTACTGGGTTCTATAAACTCTACTACATAATATAAAATGGATTTTGAAAACCTGCCAAATAGTATATTGCCAAAACGTTTTAAAAGGAAACTTTAAATTATTTTATGAATTGTTTAATTTACATTAACTCATTTATCATTCTCGCGTCATACATAGTTAAAAATAAGTTTATAATAAATGAAAATTTATTTGATTATTAAGGTATTTAAAAAACGTATTCCGGCAATGAGTTGTGCATGTTTTATTAACTAAAAAATATTTTTACACTTGTCACGTGACTGCTGCTATGGTGGCAAATTTAAAAATGTCATATGTTATTTTTTAATTTACCCAACAACTAAATTAAAAAGGGATTAAAAAAAATCTTCTAGCGCTCTATTCGCTTAGCTTAAATTTTCACGTTATAACGGGCTTATTGTATTGCAAATACTTTTTTTGTTGGTATTTGCTTTTTAATTACCATACGGCGAAATGACCGTTGTGTCAACCAAACGTTTCATTCTAAAATTCTGTTAAAAACGGCAAAAAGCATACGCTTAAAACACTTTCGTCCATTTGGGGCCGGTTAAATACAACGTAAAAACAGTAATTGGTTTGGAATTTTTAAAACGGCATCGGTAATGGTTATTTTTGGCCATAAGCGTTTATACACAGCCATTTTTGCGGTGTTTGCAAAACAATGAAACTGTTGTGTATAAAACATCCAAAAAGCAAGCCAGAACCAAAATTACTAAAGTGGGAAAATAAAGGTTTCCAATAAAGTCAACATTACTGCATATTATTATTATTATTACTATCTGGGCACCTAAATAAGACTAAAAATCATCCACAATATTTTGTTAAAAAATGCTATAAATCTCGCAGGTAACATAACCTAATAAATAAACATTTTTTTTTAATTTAAAATGAGTAAATTAGCTAGAGTAGTCCCTTAACTTTTAGGCTAACGAAATACTTAACAAACCTCCTATATTCTATAAAACCTCACATTAAGCAAGGGTAAATCAAAAAGGGTACAATTAAAAATGACAATCTATAAACACAAATCTTCTCGTATTGATAATCTTTTAACAAAATAATTCAGTGCGAAAAATTGCTTTGTTTTAAAGTGCTCATATTCAGGTAATCTTTCAATTAGCTCATCCCTACATAAAGAATGGTTTTTGAACATTTTTAAAAAAGCCCGACCAAAGAGAGGTTGTATGGGACCTGTACGGATTGTTTACTTAGGATATTTTATGGGTTTTTTGCTACCGGAGATTTATGATTGGTTTTTTGTAAGTTTAAATATAAGTAATTTTACTTTACTTATATTAATGTTTTTTAATTTATGAAAATCAATTATTTCAATTTATAATTTAAAAACATACCAAAAATATTACAGCTTCAATATTAGTTCTAAAAAAGCGTAAACTGGAGATATTTTCGGAAGGCCGAATTCTTAACTTATCTAATATCGATTTAAAATCTACCATTCCGATAAACACCGTGTATCAACAAAGAAGGAAGAGGTAAATTAAAGTAGATATTGTAGATATCTCAAGTAAGCTATAAATTTAAGGGCAAGTTTTTAATTGCGTCGATGGATCCAGCGCATTAAGCGCTAATTCATCAAACCGTTTTTAAACTACCACTAGGGAGTCCAATGGATTCCATCAAAGCGTTTTTATAAAATACTTAAGCTAAAAAAATATAAATAAATACGGAAGAGAAACACAACAATCAGCTGAGCATTGACAGTTGCAGAACAAACAGCAACAAACACATCAAATTTTGGCGACATACCGCGTTGAACATTGTTAGGACAGTTAACATACCGGTTTATTTCGTGTAGGTAGTAGGGGAAGGTGTTCTGACGTCAGTTTCTACGTCATTACTTTGTACCGGGATCTACCGCTATCGCCACTAGTCAGGGGGAGCATTAATAAGGTTAAGGGCAAGTTTAAATTTAAAATAATGGAGGATTTGCGGCTTTTCTATTGTTTTGGTTCTTGTGATGTTTATTTTGCTATGGTTTAACAACTACTTGGATTGCAGATTTTTTTGGTTTATTAGTTAATTTCCAAATTAATGAATTAGTGCAATTATATTTAAATCATAAAGGAAAAATTTATTTGTTATAGTTGACTTGGAAACAGCTAATATCTTATTAAATGAAAAATTTGGTATATATATTACCTTTTCGATTTATTTCTTAACTCTTCAAAGACCTTACATTTAAACTTAAAAGTGTATTAAACGATTGGTAGGCACTTAAAGTAAGTAAATTTTTTAATACGTATCTGCATCGGTATTGAACTGCGCATTTCGAAACGATACCGAAAAGAGTTACGATGCTACAACGGAACATTACGGGCCAACCAGAGAAAAGGGGAAGAGGAGAAAGCGCTTCAATCTGCGCGTGAAAAGTCTAATATAGGGCGCCGCCATGGTTGCTTTGTCATGTCATAATCTTGTTTGCAAACTTTCGTATTTTGTGTTGCAAACAAAAATTTAATTAAAATGGTTTTGGATGAATAATATTACGTTTTATGAATGAAATCCAAATTTTAAGGTGAAAACATGTACCATTATTAAACAGTATACTATGCAGGTGAATTATTTGTATGAATTCAAAAATATTTATGGGTTAGAAGATTTTTTTCTTGGTAAAAAGCTCAGAATATTGAAATCCTACATAATGTGTTTTTTAATTTTTTAGTAAGGATAAAGAAAGCAGAATACGTTATAAATATGCATATAATATGTATTACAATTTTTTAATGAAAAGGGCAAGAAGATCCAGGTGACTTGGCAGAAATGATAAATGGAAATGCTAAAATCGAAATACCAACCCTTTTACCCAAAAAAACTTTAATAATTTTACCCAATAACTGCAGTGCTGTCTTTAGAACTCTAAAGTAAACATATCTTTTTAATGGATTCTTTAAAAGTCAAATAAAGGCCTCTGTTATTTAAAATTTGTGTACAGTATTTCACACTTTTTTATGTAAGTGCTCTTATCGAAGGTGTATTTCATAATTTGGTGTGTACAAAAAGTGTTAACTAATTCTGAATAACAACCAAACCTAAAGTTACAATAAGAGAGTATAGCAAAAAATGCATACAATATAAAAGGCATCCTAAAGAATTTCCCAGCGAGAACATGCAATATGGACAAATAGCATTTTATTAAATAAAATAAATAATCAGTAAAGAAGTGTTTTATTTATACACTGTATTTTATGTCAAAGGTTGTTTTTGCATTAAAAAGTAAATTTACTTTAAGAAATGACACTGATAATACATGGTTGGCCCAATTGAACACCTTTATTTTATAAAAGGGTTGTTTAACAATATCTATAATCATATATCGTGGGCTTACAAGCAAAAGGCACTAAGTCATAAAACATGATATTGAGATATTCATGAAATTAAATTTTAATTATACTTAATAATTTTCGTGGTGGTTATACTTAAAAAAAACGACTACTCCTTGAAACTATATATTTTGTTGTACTTATAAATTAATTACAATAATAAAAAAAAATAAGGTACTTTAATTAAAACAAAGTTAAAGAAAAATTGACTTAGTGCCTTTTGCATTTCTGTTTCCTGTTAAACTAATCTTATTGTATTGTATAATTTAAGATAATTTTTATCAATGTTTAGATATTGTAGATCACACACACACATTCTAATTGAACAAATTATTTCAAAATTAGTTTATATTTAGGCTGCTGCAGAGACAATTTGAATGATTAATATGTGGCAATTGCCAATACTAAGATACCATAATAATAGTTATATAGACAAAATCATGGGCAAGTTCACACTCTCCCTCTGAGGAATAGAAAAGTGACATTCTTACACTTAATCCGGTAGGTTAGTTTGCTTAAACTATTGGGTTAACAATAAAACAAGATATTTTTATTAATAGGTTTTATTGACCATTAAATGGAATCAACTTGGTTAACTTATTTCTTATTTTTTCCCCTTGAAAATTTTTTTGGGATGGTTTTGGGAATTGGTGATTGGTGGGGTACTTGGGTGGAAAGCCATCCAAAAAAAGCATAGGTATAACATTTTGTTTTAAAAATTTTTTCCCTTTTTCCTATATGTTCACTATCCAGAAACTGTTTTAAACAAAAGTATCTGCTAGCTGACCAATTGTTCATTTGCAGTATACTAAAACCTTTTTTTAAACCCAAAGCTTCCTTCTTCAAATCTAAAATTAAAATAGTACATGTAAATTTTGTTGCACCTGCAAGTATGCAAAAATCAAGAGACCTAAACTATTATAATGTATGTTATATTATAAAATTACAATTAAACTATTTTAGCTTTAACTTTTCAGTTTTATTTACCCAATAAAATATTTTCACTATATAAATGGGTATTTACAAACGAAATAATATCTTCTGCTGTACTATATCTTCTAGAATTGAAAAACCCCCCTCTCACGCAACAAGACATAGTTCATTAAACTAAATTAAAGCATTATTAATGGAACACTTAACTAAAAAAAAAACGAAAGATACTACGCCAAATCGAACCCAAAAAAGTAAACAAAACATTTACGAAAACTCTTGTTTATACGACAACCCTTTTTATTCCACGAGAACAACAAAGAAAACAAAACTAATGTAAATTTTTTTACAAAAGAAGCAACCATGGCGGCTCACATGCCGTCCTCGTAAAATTGGATGCGCAGTGGTCGAAGCGTTTTCCCCCCCCCCTTCTATTTCTCTGCTATCAACCAGTAGTTAAAAACGGTAAGTCGCGAAAAAATCCTTACAGTTTTTAAACATTTCGTTTTAATCAGAACTTCTCATGACGTCATTTGACGTTCACCGCATAAATTCAGCGTACTTTAGTGTTAGGTTCTACGTTGGTGTTCATAAAATATAATTAAAACTTAGAAAACAAGGATTCTTGAGTGTATTTTTTAAATTAATTTTACTCAAATACTTTTGGGAGCGTTTTTACATTAGGTTTGAAAAACTATAATCTAAATATAAAACAGTCATAAAAATAAACGAAAACCTAAGTGCGGTCTAAGATCGTTAAATTATATTTGTTTCACTTTTACGCCTAAGAAAAAGGCAGATGTGTGGTTCTTGCGCCAATTGGTTAGAGAATTACTTTGCCACAACAAATATCTTTAAGTGGTTTTGTTATTGTTCTAACAATAAAATGTGGCCGAGAAAATGCAATTATTTAGACGTTTGCGGCCATAAAAATATAAAAGTTACAATTATTGTTAAATAGCGGTTCTAAGAAAGTTTTTAGAGACGAGGATGCCAGAATGTAAAGCTCTATCTTTAGAAGTGTGTATAGTCTGTCTCAAAGTATATCGTTATGGCTTTTGACGGACCATACCCCAATAAACCTTTAACGATTTTATTAATTATTGTTATTGGGTAATCATTTGTTCATAGCAGGGTGGGCCAGGTATTTCTTGAGTGAACATTAGGCATATAAATATTTTGGCTAATATTTTAGTGGCAGTGTTGAATAACCGTCTTTACTGTGCTTTTCAAAAAAGTTGTTTTACGGGAATATAACTATGTCGCGTCGAAATCATTTGTCATTAGATGCAAAACAAGTTGTAAAAAATGTGTATGAAACTTTAATCAGTAGAGGTCTAATTAAACAAGAAGCTTTAAAAAAAACCTGTCTACTTACAAAAACTCCAATATCATCGATAAGGGATATTATTATTAGTGAAGAATTGAACAAAAGAAAAAAACGTAGTGATTTTCAATTTCACCGTATAGACAATAGTGATCAGGACCTAATAAGAAGGAAAATATATTGTCTTTATGAAAGCGGAGTTATTCCTATCATGGATAAAATGAAAAAGAAGCAAGACGAAACCAATAAATAGTAGCCGTGCCAGCCTCCATAGAGTTGTTTGTAAAATGGGATTTAAATAACGTAAAATAGACAAAAGACAAGTAGTAATGGAATCGCACAATTAATAATTTTGTTTTTCCATATTATTTAAAATCAGAAAACTTTTGAGGGGGCAAACAAATATTTATATTGTTTAAATAATATTTATGATATTTCAATGAAATAATTTTCTTAATTAAAAATCGTAACTTTTTACATATTAATTTTCCTTATTTTTACACTTTTTTTTTGTAGTTAATTAAATTTTCTACAAAATAGTTTCATAATAATTTCTCGTATTTTTCATAGTTTCGATAATCGAGAACTTCAGTTGCTGAGAGCTGAAATTTTATTTAATTTTTGGACTGTTATAATTGCTTATAATGTATTCTTTAGAGAATAGTGACATAAAATAAATATATATAACAAAATTAAAAATTTGTATATTGCTTTAGGATTTAAACAACCTTAAGAAACATATTTTATATTAGATTTTTAAGAAAATATGATAAAATTGAAATAAATATAAAAAAAGTTACTTATCAGTATTTTTAAAACATTTTATTAAATTTAATTTTCATTTATATTTTGCGAGATTTCATCTTCTTTACGTGGTAGGTGGTTATCGCAGTCACTTCCAATGCAAACCCTGCAAGCCGGTAAGCAATGAAGGCTACTTTTTCTGCAGCTGATGCTGAACCGCATCCTAATTTGCAGAAACAAAATATGATTTTGAAGACATTTTCAGGTGCTGCTGGTTGCGTCATTTTTACTGGTTTTAGATAATCGTCTTTTTGCCAACCCCTTTTTTCAGGAGGGGTTAGAGAATTAATTTTTCCATTGCTGGACTTGTAAGTAGACTCTCAGCACCCGATGATAAAGAAATGTTTTTTAAACTACTTAAAAATAATGCCTTACAACGAGTTAATTCAACAAAAACTATATTAAGTAAATATAGAAATATTAAAAAGAGCATATTTTATTTATTCATGCATTCACTGGATGTGATACTACCTTCGCGTTTATAGGAGTTAAAATAATTTTATCAACTGTTTTAATAATGATTTTAAATTACGTGCAGCACCTGAATCTTTTGTCATTGAAGATCAAAGTGATGAAGTGCTTTTCAATAAAGGTGAAAGTTGTATTCTCATAATATATGGTGCTAAAAATGCCAAAAACTTTCATAGCATAAGATTCAAAAGATAAAAGTGTACAACTTCATTCACTACCTCCGACAGAGGATGCAGCAAAACAGCATATCAAAATTAATTTTTTAATCCCTCCTAAAGAATGGGGTTAGCAAAAAGACGATTATTTAAAACCAGTAAAAATGACGCAATCAGCAGCACCTGAAAAAGTCTTAAAAATTAGATTTTCTCCTGCAAAACAGGATGCAGTTCAGCATGTGGCTGCAGAAAAAGTGGCCTTCATTGCTCAACGGCTGACATTGTTTGCAGTGTAAGTGATTGCGATAACCACCCACCACTTGAAAAAGATGAAATGTCCGATACGCAAAATATAAATAAACATTAAATTTCATATTTTTCATTTATGTGAGTAAAGCAGAAAATTTAATAAAGTATTTTAAAAATACTGATAACTCTTCATAAAATTTTATTTATTTAAATTTGATCACATTTTCTTAAATATCTCTCAGAAATTAAAGTTTACCATATCTTCGAAAGTATGAAAAATACGATAAATTAATATGCAACTATTTCTGTAGCAAATTTAATTATCTACA
>JAHBCN010022082.1:0-13619 GCA_019359885.1 Listronotus oregonensis | reverse complement strand
GTTTTTTAAAAAAAAATTCGTTTCAGGTTTGCTCTACTAAAATCATTGAATAACAATGACAATGACGTTTTGTTAAAATTCTAAACTGCTAAGTCCATGGCTAAATTTAAAAACGCAATCATCATTCGGCCGTTAAAAAATAAGAACTTACCATATTGTTAAATGTCACTTTTTTAAGCATTCCTGACAAGTCTTGTCTACAAGACATTTCTTAGGACGCTGATAACTAATGTTGCTGAGACAAGAGATTCTAATCTTGTCTCATCCCATAGAGGATTTTTCCTTTGTTTAAAGACCCGAGAGATTCTAGAGAATGCCTTTTCAAGCCAAGTGTTATTCGTTTTTCTAGAAGTCTTCCTTTATCATGACTATGTTGAAAAAAAAAGAAAATGCTAAAATAACAAAAGAAAAATAATTTAGCCGAATTATGCGATTTAACCACATCATCAATTTAAATCAATCTTTTAAAACGATTAGCATAATTGATGTAAAAAAATATTTATATATTCGGTTAACTTTGGTATCCATTCCAAATGTAAAATTAAATAAGAAAACAGTTTGAATTGCCTTTTTTTGTAGTTTGAGTTTACACTATTATTAGGTTAAATTAACCAATCAGTATTCTTAAGAGTGCATTTACGCTACACCTTAGGGATCGGGCAAAAGGACGCGGAGACGGTGGGCGGAGACTAACAAATTCCCACTACCACAAATAATAATAATTTACTTGTCATATACGTCACAATGCGTAAAAATAAGATTTTGTGAGTTAAATAAACCCCAATGTCAATAAATTGTTTTTCATAGCCACCTATCACTTTTATTTAATGGTATTACTATTTAAATAGATGCCAAAATGAGTTTTCAACGAATAACTTTTAATGTGTTAGAAATTTCGATAGGGTTATAATTAGAAAAATGTTTCTTTTTAAATTTTGCATCTAACGACCTAAAAATATACAGAGGCTCATATTTAAAATAAGAAAAATAAAGTGCTTTTAAATTTGGAGAGTTTGACACCCTGTACAGTTCGAATTAACCAAACATGACCAAAGCATCTGATATTACGTTACTTAATAAGTGCCTTGTTTAATTCTTTTAATCAAGCACTATTTGTATTTTTAATACTTTTTAAATTCAATGGTGCAAAACAGTTTTTTTTATATATATATTTTTTGTCTGAAATTACTGAACCGATGTTAGAGGAAGATAGATGACTACAAGAGGTGCCTAAATATACAAAAATACACAGTGTTCCATTAAAAAATGGAAATAGAATGGAAATATATATATATATATATATATATATATATATATATATATATATATATATATATATATATATATATATATATATAATATATATATAATATATATATATATATATATAATATATATATATATATATATATATATATATATATATATATATAATATATATATATATTATAATTATTATATTAGGGTTCCCAGAATATCGGGCAATTCTCGATCAATGAAAACCTAAAATATTTGACAAGTTCCATAAACTTTTTCCCCCCTACGGAGTAATAACAGCCCCTGCAAAATCGTTTTTGTTTAAATAAATTTTAATACCAGGCGTAATTTAATATTTTTTTAATATGATGGTTACTAGATAGTTTTAAAATGAACCCATCAAATCATATTTGGCTTATTTAGTTTGCATGGGCGGACTATGACACAATAGCAATTTTTAACACTGTATGATAAGGCTCAACAATATTGTTTTTGGATAGCGTTAACTTAAACTAAAAAAAAAGGTACTCTAGATTCACATCGATAAAATCAACTGTTTACGAGAAATAAATATCATGGTGGTAATTTTTAAAATTATACAGGTGTTTTCTAATTGTACGTTAATAGGGAATCAATTTTGGGTCATTCTAGAAGAAAACTTTATTACGATGTCCTAAACTTCTTAACTTCTGAGATACAGGGTAGTAAAATTTTTAAAATAAATCATTATTATTAAAATTTTAATACACTAGATATTTTGATGATATTTGATATTACTATCTATCAAAGATTTTTAGTGTGCCACATTTTTATTTGCCAAAATAGGCAGGTCAAATTCTGTACGAACGCCACTGGTGAAAATGAAAAAAATGTACTACACTAAAAAGGCTTCTTGATACATATACTTATATGCAAATTTCATTAAATATCTAAAGTGGATTGCAGGTTTTAATAATAAATTATTCATTTTGAAAAATTTTCCACCCTGTATCTCAAAGTTAAGATGTTTAGGACATACGTTCACATGAAGTTTTCTTCTTAAAATAGACCCAAAAATTGATTTTTTAAATTAACGTACAATTAAAACACCCTGAATGTAAAGAAAATTACCAACCATGATATTTTATTTCCTAAACAGTTGATTTTATCGATGTCAAACAAGAGTACCCTTTTTTTAGTTTAAGGTTAAAGCTAACTAAAAATAAGATTGTTGGGCCTTTATCATACAGGGTGATTAAAAAATTGCTATTATTGTGTCAGAGCTAGTCCGTCCCTGGCAAACTAAATAAGCCAAATATCATTTAATGGGTTCATTTTAAGAAGACGTATTTAGTAAACATCATATTAAAAAATATTAAATTACGTTTTGTATTTTAAAAGTTATTTAAAAAAAAAAACGTTTTTTAGGGGCCTCCGTTATTGACCTGTATCTCCGTAGGGGAGGCCATAGAAAAAAGTTTATGGGAACTTGTCATAATATTTTAGGTTTTCTATTAGTTCCGAGATTGCACATATGCGACCCTGATATATATATATATATATATATATATATATATATATATATATATATATATATATATATATATATATATATATATATATATATATATATATATATATATATATATATATATATATATATATATATATATATATATATATATATATATATATATATATATATATATATATATATATATATATATATATATATATATATATACGCTGATTACAATGACGATAATAGAAAAACAAATGAACATCAGATTTACGACTTATTCACAAAAATATACTTTTTTAAAACGCAACACCCTGTATTTGTTGCGTTAACTCGATAGAGAATGTAATTTTCTATACAATTAGTTATTAACATTTTTTTCTAAGATGATAAATAGCAGAGTTCTTTCAATTTAAATGCATTTTCCGTAACTGAACCCAGGCAGCCATGGAATTCTTAAAATCGCACTTCTTGTACAAATTTTATCGTAGTACGCTATGTCAGAAACCAAATTTAAATAAAGTCCGCCATAAAGGATATAATTTGTCAAACCTTTTAATTACTTGGGTAATTAATAAACATCGTAGTTTCAGTTTCTTTAATAATAACGCACAACTAAGTAACATTTATAAAATACATAATGCTAATACTGGCTTAGTAAATTCAGATATTGTTTGCCTGTTAAAGATCCTTTATAAAACACAGGTCCAACAATTTTTGATCCAATAAGGCAGCACCATACGGTTAAGCAAAAACATCTTTGTGGATTGAAAGGATGATGGCGCAGGAGATTGCAATGCTCCAATAATGTTGGTTCTTTCGATTAAACATGCCTCTATTACTAAAGTTATCATTGCGTCAAAGAATTAGTCGTAGAAAGTTTGGATTTTCTATAGCAGCATTTACAAACCATTGGCAAAAGTTTATACGTCTTTTGTAATCACCTGGCAACAAAGTTTGTGTGGGTCTGTGTTTGTGGGGTACATAATTATGTTTTTTTTTTAATTTTATTAATGGTTCCTTAGCATAGATTAAGATCTGACCTACAGTCTCTTGTGGAGTTTTTACGATAAACTTTTAAATATGCCAAAACATTAATTTCTGTTTGTTGATTAATTATAAAGGTTTTCTAATTTCTACGCTTAAGAAATACTTTTGTTTGATTAAAACTTTCGATAAAGGAGTAAAAAATATCTACTACTTGGCATATTTCTTTCTGGAAATAGTTTCACTCTAAAGCCCAATTTTTTTGGCAAATTATGTAGCATTCTATCATATGAAACTTCTTCAAATGACATCATTTTAAACAACAGTGGCATAAATTAATTGTTGCCTTATAATTTACTAGTTGTCACTAAAACATCATGGCGGATACACATGTTGTCTTTTGTTCCTTTTTTTTATTTTTGTTATAGCATACTATGATAATTTGTACAAAAAAATGCGATTTTAGGAATTCCATGGCTGTCTGCGTCCAGTTATAAAAACATTTAGCTTAAAATAACTCCGCTATTTTTCATTTTAGGAAAAAAATGTAAATAACTAATTAAATAAAAAATTACATTCTCTTTCGAATTAACGTAACAAATACAGGATGTTGCACTTAAAAAAAGTATATTTTTGTGAATAACTGGTACATCTGATGTTCATTGGATTTTTTATTATCGTTATTGTAATCAGCGTAAAAATGCACACAACTTTGCTAATTTAATCTAACTTGTATCTCTTATATATATATATATATATATATATATATATATATATATATATATATATATATATATATATATATATATATATATATTGTTTATGTTCAAATATTTTCAGGGGAAAATCAAATATATAAAAACAGTTGCTTACTAAGCATTCATATAATTTTGTCAATTACGACGTTTCGCCGAAGGCCTTCATCATATATTGTTTTTATATGACAACAATCATTTAAATAAGGGTTTCTACAAAAAACTCATTTTTGTTGTAAAAATTCAGAACAAACTAAAAACATTTAACACAAATAAAAAATAAACGTCTTCGTTTCAAAAGAGTTGAAACAAGACCGTTTATTGTATTTTGTGTTAAATGTTTTTTCTGTCAATGTTCATTACACAACAAACATTTTTGAGCCCCTGAGTTATTGTTGCATTATAAAAAAACAATATACTGATGAAGGCCCTTCCAGGCCGAAACGTCGTAATTGACAAAATTATATGAAAATTGCTTAGTAAGCAACTGTTTTATATATTGCCTGACCTTATCCCCAAGAAAATCCAGAAATTTTAAAAGCATAAACAATATATCAAGGCAAAGGTCAAAGAAAATACAATAAACTATATATATATATATATATATATATATATATATATATATATATATATATATATATATATATATATATATATATATTTATATATATATATATATATATATATATATATATATATATATATATATATATATATATATATATATATATATATATATATTTATATATATTATATATTATATATATATATATATATATATATATATATATATATATATATATATATATATATATATATATATATATATATATATATATATATATATATATATATATATATATATATATATATATATATATATATATATATATATATATATATATATATATATATATATATATATATATATATATTTCCTGTTGCATTTGTTAAAAGAAATTATGAGCAAAATTTAATTTAGCAGGTCTTAAATGAAAATTTAAAAAAATGAAGAAATAAAAACCTTTAAAGAAGTCCCATTGAATCCAGTTGGTAAAGCACACGTGGTTTCCGTTACAGTTTTGTCTTTATTGTACCGAATAAAATTTTTAGTCTTACCCGATGTTATCTGTCAAAAATATAAATATTATTTTTTCACATAAAGTGTATAATATATGATGTTAACGTATTTAATATTGTGGGTAAATATTAAATAAATTTAATATTTGCACTGATTATCAACAGTGTCGACCTATATTAACTTATGATGTACTATCTAGAGTTCTACTATAATAAAACGATAGTCACGAGTATAAAAATTTAATGGCAAATGGAACCACTTCGGTTCTGGTCCCAGGGTATACACAGCAAAAGGTCGATTGACACAGATTGACATTTTATTTAAACAACCAGTTTACACCAAATGTAGTATATGACTATGAAATCTGCACTCAAAAAAGTATATGCAAACAAAAGAATTTTGATAAAAAAATATGTTTAAACGATACTTAAACAAATAATTTAAATAAAAAACCGCTAATAAAAATACATAGTAATTAAAATAATAACTCAAACTTTATACAGAATTTGGCACTACATAGATTAATTACCATTTCCCAAGTGAATGCTACGAGAGTATTTTCCATACACCGGCATGCATATTCTATTGACCAGATACGGTGTTACTAAATCAAGAAAGTTTCTAGCACTACTCCTAAATCAAGCGGGCTTTTAAAGCAATAATTCTACGTGCTACAGATATCGAACATATCCGAGAGGAATAATAAAGTGCTGGATTTATTATTATTTCTTATTTTCTGGTCCTTGCTCCCGTTTCTGAATACTTACATGATAAATTAAATGCTAGCGTAAAAGCATAACGCATTGGTACCAAATTCAATCTATGTTTTTTCTTTACCGGAAATTAAATAAATAATTATAGAGAGTAAATTACTTTAAAAATTAAAAATTTTTTTGATCGGTACCAATATGCCTTTTTTCCTTATATTTTAAGTAAAGCATATGCACAGTTTTGATTTGGATAAGTAATTGACTTGAAGTACCGTGTATCGCACGGTGTAATTTAAACCCCATATAATTATTCTCATAAGGTTTGAATAACATTATCCCAATATTAATTAAAAAAATAGTTAATTTATCTGTTTTCAGTACAATTATTACAAAAAAGTAATAGAGAAAAGCATATATTAGATAATTAAAAGTATTTCATTGCAAAATACTGTATCAGTTATTAAAGTACGATATTTATATTTTTAAGCTTAGAATATATGTATAAACTGTAACCTCATGTCGTTAATTTTTTTTAAAACCAATGCAAATGGCATATTAAAAAGCAAAAACTATTAACGTGATATAATAAATATGCACACAGTATTATTAAAATCTATTTGTATTTAAAAATTTATGAGGTAAAATTTTTATCTTTAAAGAAGGTGATAACAGTGATGGATTTAAAACAGGGAAATATCTAAAAAGTAATACCCAAAGGAATATTAGAAAACATTGTTGATTAAACTCGGAATAAAGGTTTAAATTTTAAAAACTAGTTTTGCGTTAAACGTATCAGTTATAAAAATTCTATGAAGTAAAAATTTTGATACGCACAAAATTATGACAAGTGTTATTTTCATTAGGTTCGAATAAATATATATATATATATATATATATATATATATATATATATATATATATATATATATATATATATATATATATATATATATGATAATTTATTTTTAGAATATATTCTGTGTTTTTATTTTTTTTGGGATTTTTGGTTCAACAACAAATCAATTTCAGCCTTTATCAATGATTTTTCTATCTTAAACAATAGACGCGAAGTGTGACGTACACAGTTGACATTTCAGGCGGTAAAAACAAACTTTACGCAGGCAGTTAACGTGGTATCTTTATTGATTTATCTTCAAAACAAGTTTTAAGCATAATTTAGCATTTTGTCTTTAAATTTAAGACCTAAAAATATATTTGTACAACCTTATCTTTGATTATGTCTTTTAACGTCGATTAAGGATATTATGGAAAATTAAAGACAATTATCTGTCTTCAGGAAGGTGAAAATAGTGTGAAAGGGCATGTTTTTAAAATGGATTTTGATGGTTCCAGGATATTGCAGGAGAAGTATTTGCTAATGACAAAAAGAAATATTCAGTGGGTAACAGAAATTAGCATTTGTTTTTCTTATGTGTAACTTAGGTATATGTTTATTTTAGTTCAGATTGGGAAGGAGGGAAAGATTGAAACTGTGAAATGATGTCAAGAGGTGAATATCAATGTCATCATGGCCGCACTTTTATAATGTAATAAAATATTAGTAGGACTGACACAATATGCTCCTGAAATCATCACTTCACAATAACCACAAGGTCTGTTAGTTCTTTATCCCCCAGAAAATATAAAGCATTAACCCGGCAGTCTAAAGAAAAAAAGTTTCTTTCGAAAAATTTAAAAGCATTAACAGACTTTTTAATTCAAAAATTCACACAAATATTTAATTTTTTTTTAGATTTCAGGTTCTATTGGCTGCTTCAGGAAGAGCCAACACCTAAAGAAAAAAGTGAAAAATGCAGGAAATTATCTCGGTCACAAGCAGTGTAGATGATGTACTTGCGGTTGTAATACACCCGGGATGTTTAGAGATTGCTAATGCAACAGTTAGGCAAAAAACAACCTCTTTGGCTCAAGATGAGATTAGGCAGATTAACAGCCAGTAATTTTGGAGCTGACTTTCTGCCATTGAGAAAAAAGGTATATATCAATAGTGTTTTACGTAATGATATTGCATGGATGTAATGGTTCTAATATGTAGGTGTGCAGCATCACATGTACAGTTGCTTCGGAAAAAATCTGGTTGACTTTGAAGAATTTTTAAAATTGGGCAGTGTAAGCTTTGTTTTGACAAAACTATACTAAAGGCATTTTTAACTTTTAAATTAGAATAAAAATTAAAAATTATGACAAAGCAAATATTTTAAATTTTAAGGTTCGAACGATATGTGGGCCATTTTAAAAAATTGAAAAAAAAATGATTGAAAAAAAAGGAACAAGTTGACAAATGATTGACATTGTCATTCCTTAAAATATTTGTATACACGATCAACATAACATAAAAGTAGATTTTTGCAATACCAGATTTTCTGAACCAGCTGTCACGTGACTTTTGAATAATAGTTATTACTTAGTGACCTTTAAAATTTCAAGGTTAAAGTTTGTCCCTTTCAACTTAATTACTCCACTTTTCTGACCTATTATTTTAAAAATGTTTTTTTTTTCAGATTTCACAGTCATTGTTTTCTAAATTGCTTGGGAAATATAACCTTGAAGGGGTTAAAAGCATTCAGTGGGGAATTGATCATGAGAAGCTGCCATGAAATTGAAGAAATTAAACAAGTGAAGTGTATATGGATTATGGCTTCACTGTTCTGTGTATTAGGAGCATCACCAGATGGCCTTATAGGAGATGATTCTATTATTGAATTAAATGTCCTTTAAGCATAGATTGTCTTCGGCAAGTTTAATTTTCGAAGACAAAAATATTGTTTTGATGACAAACAAAACTTAAGCTTCCCATCCATATTACCACCAAATACAAGGGCAATTACATATACTTAACAGATCTGTATGTCATTTAGTCATATGGACAACTGAGAACATGCTAGTTCTAGAGTAGAAAGAGATCCAAACTGGGAAGAAAATATTCCAAAACTAATATCATTTTTTAAGGATAGATTGGTTCCCGACTTATGGATTAAAATGATTTGACTCCATTTAATTTTTTTAGTGTAATAAAACATTATTAAAGTATCAAGATTTTTATTTATCACAAAACATAAAAATAAAATAAAAATTAAAATAGTTTATTGATGTTAACATTTAGAATAATATTCAAATAACTACACAATACAGTTTATTTTCATAAACTTTTTAACATAGTTGAGCAAATCAGTACAAAAGTTATATATATGTTTATATAAAAAAATATATATATTTATTGACAATGACAAACATTATGTATTGTATTTAGGCAAATAAAGCATATCTATCTATATTAAGTATATACCTAAATAAAATATATTTTCAAAAATTGAAAGTCAATTTTAAGAAACATTTATCTTAAAATAATAATGTAGTCCGTAAAATAGTAGGTATATATTCAGCAAATAAATAAATAAAAATATAAAAAAACCTAAAGACACTAAAAAAAAACAAACTGCCTAAAGAGAGCGAAAACAAAACAATTTTTATAAACACTACAATATTGTCAGCAAAATTAGAATGACTGAGCATACAATTAAGGATTTAAAAATGAAAGACATAAAAACAAAACTTTTATTTTTAAAATATGAATGTAGCTTTTAAAATTTTGAATTAAGAAGCATTAAAGCATTGTTCATTTTCTTTTAAGAGGAGTATTGCATATTTATAAGAGAGCACAAGTCTTACAATTTCGTTGCATGCTCTCTCATTGCATATGAAACAGATCCAAAGATTTAAGTCTCAATTGCCGTTGACATGAATCCTTGCTCTAGCAATCTGTCTAGTAGTCAACACTTCCTCTTTAGAAAACGTGGGGTGTGTAAAAAAGGCGGTATATTAACATTTACTCCAATAGGTGTACAAAGATCAGATATAAGGAATCCTTTATCACAGAGAATCAAATCACCTGCTACAAGGTGTGACAATATTCCACTATCTCTTGTAATGGTTTTATCTGAGCATGAACCTGGAAAGAGCTCACTTACATATGTAATAGTAGCATTAGGAGCTATTCCAATTAAAACCTTAAATGTATGCGCTGTTTATAATGAGAGAACACTGCTTTTTGTTCCTTCATTGACGATGGTATCGCCACTTCAATTTCAGTACAATCGAGCACAATTCGGTGTCAGGAAATGGAACAAAACATGCTGGGATAAAAAACCTACTTTTTCTTTGCTAGGAATTTTGTCCATCATGCCAACAAACAAAATTTCATGTATAACATTAATGAATGTCAATACTATGTTTTGTGTAGTTGTACTAATCTTAAATCTAAACCCTAAGTCAAAATACATTAAATTTAATCTAAGTTTCATTAGAGTACATAGTAATTGGTCTTGTAAGTTTATAACTTCCACCCAGCATCCCATAAAATAGTCAAATTGAACCTGTTTATTAATTTAAGTAAAACTCAAAATGACTAGCAGTTGGTAACCCTGTGTATTGAAAGACCAATGAGTCAACATCTTTGATGTGTTCAAAACTAAGTCTGTTCTCTCCTTTGGCAAGTTTCTCCTTCAACTTTTTATTTTCCTGCTCCAAGAAATACATTTCAGCTATTAATAAGGTCCAAATGTTGGGATAAAAAGGAGGAATTTCAGTTGGGATATCTGGTGCTGTCGATGGTCCTGGGGTGTTATCAAACAGTTTTCTTAATTTAGAAATAAAAGTTTAACTTAATATTGTCTGATATAAAAAAAATTACTTTTTTATAAAAAAGGTCTTATTTTTGGAAAACATGTTAGGCACTTGTTTGAATACCTAACTACCAATAATTTGAAAAAATTGGACGGATTGGACCTACCTCTTTCTTTTTCGGGACGAAATTTGGTTTTTGCCCTCATTATGAAAAATGAAGGTCCATTCTTTTTTTTGCCATCAACAAAATGACAACTCATAGTCTGTCTTCCTTTTTTGGTTCCCTATCTTTCGCCTAAAATTTAAAATTTTGTCATTTTACTTATTAGTGAATATAAAAGATACTTATAAAAAACAAACATGTTCATTTAAATATGAACATTATCTGAAAATTTGATCAGATAAAGACAAAAATCTGATTTGCCTATAACTTACCGGCAAATCCTTTCCATGCATTAAATTGGTTTTGTCCACTGGAAACCTATGGGAATTTTCCCCTCTAAGACATGATTACACCTGGAGCAAAGCAAATGGCATTTTAAACAAAAGGGCTTTTTTTTATTCGAAATGGTTTGATTTGTTGTTTGGTTAAAACGTAAACTCAATGCAAACGGTCATGTTTTTGTTTTTACCCAGCCTGAAATGTCAACTGTCAGTGACGTCATACTTCCGAGGTCTATTATACAACAAGCTTTGATGTTCAGGGATATGTTAACAAGTACAATTTTTATAAAAATGTTTTAAATTTTTTATCGACTTACCCAAAAAGGTTATTCCAGATATACACTGGGAAAAATTAGAGGATATCATAGAATTTTATATTAACAACCACCCGAGTTTTTAAAACTATTACGGTTATAGAGATTACCGTTTTGATAAATGAAAACACATAATTTCATAGGGGGAAGCGTTTTTAAAAAATCAAAATTATCCTCAAAATGCAAATTTCATATCATGCTGAATCATTTAAAGAATGTTAGTAAATTTGACCTCCTGGACCTGAAAATTCAGGAAGGCGTCTTGGTGCTGAGAATGAAATTGTCCAGCTGGTCTTGGGGTAGGTTGTCCCAATGAGGAAGTTTCCTATTAGGCCCGTCTGTTAACTTTTAAAGCCTTTGAAGCATATCCCACATGTTCAATTGGGAGATCTGGTGAAAGTGCGGGTAGCCTGAGTGGGATGCCTAAATTCTGCAGTGTAGTTCGGTGGGGGGCATTATCGTCCAAAAAATGAAATGTTCCCCGATTTTCACCATGATTCGAAACCCGATTAACCGTCCCTGCATATTGTTTTCGCAAAATAAGATGCGTAGGAGTCCTAGAGCGATTCCTCCCGACCATAACTGGCCACCTCTGGGATAACTTCTTGTAATACAGATGTCTGGGTTTCCGACTCCTCCACACCATATGCCTTGAGTCACTAGTAAACCAAAACGAGTTGTCGGTGAAAAGAAGAATTCCATTCACCTCCACCGCTTCACGTGCCCATCAAAGTTTCCGTCTTTGTGTAAGTGGCACACCTCAAAGCTTAGAGCAGATAATCCGATCTTAAACGACCACTGTTCTTCAGAGATAGGGACTCCTAATTGGTTTTGTAGCTGAGGGTAAAGTGTTGCAGGGAGAATGGGGTTCCTGAATATGGTTTGTAGGTCTTTTTTCCTTAGTACACCTCCTACACCCTGTCCTGCCTTCTGGAGGTTGTTTCAGTTTCCCTGTAACGATTCCACAGCCTACTTATAACCGTGATTTTGTCAAAAAATCCACTTGTCGCAACGTTGTTTTTCCGGGATGTTAAATTTCTTAAAGGCATTGCAAAAATCAACACCCAATTACTGTTGTATTTAACTAAAAACGACTTCTGAAACTAAAAGAGAGAAGAATTGACCTGAAAAAAAATTGTTTACTTGATATTGTGATAACAAAAAATCCTGAATTTTTTAGGCAAAAGATTAACACTGATTCCAAAAAAACATCAGAATTGTCGGTACTAATTTGAATTATGGATATGGCAATATCCCCAATTTTGGCCAGTGTAATTCTAAATTTTACCATTCAGGTAAAATTTTTTTTAACTAACTAAAACAATGGTTAAAAACAGTTTTTGCTCAACGAAGTCTTGGATAAATTAAAACAAAACAAACACTTTGTGGCTTTAATTTATTTTTTAGAGGTGGGGGTGATTATTATAAACAAAACCATCAAAAAATTAGAGTTTAGAACTGTTTATAAATTTTTTTTTTAAAAGGGATGTTGCTTATATTAAATACTAAAATAATTTTTAACACTTTTATTATATTTCCAATGATCATTTTTTGGTGTTGATTTTTAAGATTTGGCTATTTGTTTATTTTTTAAAAAAACCCAAAAAATCGATGTATCAAAATATTTTGTCCAAAATTGGTATTGTGTCAAATTCTAGTCTTTGAGTTCTTGGGCCCTTCGGATATTATACTTAAAATTGTTTGAATTTTTGCTCGTCTGCTTATAGTTTTTTTTTGATGGGAAATTTGTTGGGAATTAGTTTTGTATGTTTAGGTTATATGTTTTTTTAATTCAATATGAATGTTGATAAAGAATAAAACATATGTTTTAATAAATATTTGAGAAGGTTATAATATATTTTACTATTTTTATGTCAGATTTTTATTTATTGAGTTATAATTTTTTTAATAAGATCATTTCCAGAAATT
>JAHBCN010022081.1:0-13647 GCA_019359885.1 Listronotus oregonensis | reverse complement strand
TATAGTTCGATCAGTTTTAAAATGTAAATTCGGTGCCCTTTGAAAAGAAAAAAAAAACATAAAAAGTAAATAAAAAGTATTTATTTATAGCGTAGGCAAAGCTTTGCAAATAAGTTATGATGAACTCACACGAAGTAATTTTGAAATTCTGTCTAGTCATTTTAAGTTGAATGCTTCTGAATTAGCAGCCGAAATAAGAATGCTGAAAGTAAAAAAAGGTCAAAATCTACCATCAAACTGTTTAGGTTGGCTACAGTGGCTTTCAACATTTGATAGAAGTACAACGTACATAAATTTTAAAAAACTTTGTAAAAAATTTGCAAAAATTCCTGTTACGAGTTGTACGTGCCAAAGCACCTTCTCAAAAATGAGTATGGTAAAATCAAAATTAAGGTCCACAATGCGCCAAGAACGTTTAGAAAATCTCCTGGTTCCATTTGTGGAACAGGAATTAGCCGCAAATATTGATATAAGTACTGTGATAAACGAATTTAAAAAAATTGTACCTTATGAAAGAAGAATGATTTTATAATAAATAATGTATAATGTACTCGGTTTGTAATTATTATTTCATAAATATTTACCAAACAGTCCTAAAAATTTATTCTTATCAATTTATTATTAATTAATTTTATTATTTACCATGTATTAATATCGATATATTGTTATTCATAGTTTCATTATTGTTATTATTATTATTATTATCTCGGCACCCACACCAGCTTTACCCTGCGCACGCCTATGCTTGTTTTGAATAGTAAGATGCAGAGTCCCCACACAAAATCTGCCCAAGGGCCTCCACAGTCCTAAATCCGGCTCTGTATCGCAGTATTGAAATAATAAAAATGATTGCAAAAAGCAATAATCATTTAATTTTAAAGGAATAATGTGGAGGAGATTAATAATTTTAATTTTTCTAATCCTTTTAATATTTAATTTGTTATATTGTATATTGCAGATAATAATTTTAAGACCTTTAAATATTTTAACCATTCCTGGGAGGGGAGAGGTAATTAACGTCTCTACCCAGCCCCTACCTACGCCAGTGAAAGAGACCTCTTTAATTAAAAACTTATTACGATTATCAGTATTAATGCAATTAAAAGGTGAAAACAATATTTCGCATTTTACGCTTGAAAGGAATTTTCTATTGTCATCTACGAGTATACTAATATTATAAAGAGGAGAGATTTGATTAATTGTGTGTTAGTTTGAATTGAATAGGCTCCGAAACTACTGGACCGATTTGAAAAATCCTACATTATCTCCGATGAACACAGGGTAGAAAAGAATTTTAAAAAATAAATGGTTTTAAAAGTTTGCATGGAACTTAATTATTTCTGGACTTAAAAGTATGATAATTAGGATTTGGGCTTTTGGTTATGACTAAAAATGATCTGTTTTATTATTTTTTAGGATTACATCTGTTGGGGAGGTTAAAATGGGGATGAAAGTTATATATACCGGGTGTCCAAATAAGAAAGGACTCCAATCTCAGAAAATGTTTTTTGTAGAAGTGGTCAAGAGAAATAACTGGAAATTATTTTTAAGGGCATAACTGCAATCTTTAATCTAAAAAAGTTTAGTTTCTGTAAATAGTACAGTGGATGGGGAGAAAAAGCTGTTTGGCCTCCGGATTTTTTTGTACAGTTTCAATTTTTATGAAAATTTGGAATTAAGTTGCTTTTACCCTCTAGATCAAAGTTTATATATGCTTAGGGTGTGCTTTTTATTTTTAGGGGTTAAAAGCACCCCCTATGCTAAAAAAATAATAAACCATAGAAATAGACCTTATGTAAATTAAAATCATAGCTAAATATGTAGAATGAATGTATTTTTATATTTTGAGTTATATCTAACATTATATTTTAACGTTTTAACCAAAAATTACCCTTAATAACAAAATTAAAAAAAAAATGTTTTTTCATTTTAAAATTATTTAATAAGGCTTTTATTGTAGAAAAAAAATATTTTAACAGTTTACGGTATAATAAATAGGTATTTAACTACCATAACTTCACCTTTAAAAAACAATTTTTAGCCCTTTTGAGATTTACAAAAGAAAAAATTTGACAAATTAAAACGATTTGATGATAAATAATTATAGTCCGGAAATGAAGCTAAAAAATTGCAAAACCTCGCAATTTTTGTGTCCTACGTCGATTTGTATAAAAATTTGGAATTAGGCGCTTCTAACCCTCTACTTTAAATTCTATTTCATGGTGATGTGCACTGTTTGTTTTATAAGGGTGAAAACTACCCCTAATTGTCAAAACCTATGGAATAACATTTTAAACCTAAAGATAGGTAAAATTTAGTTTGGATTAGTTGATTAATAATTGTTTTATGCTTTAGAATACAATTTTAAAATATTTCAACCCTTAAAAATCAACCCTTGTTAGAGCTTAAATTAACAAAAAAATATTTACTCTAAAAACATTATTAATTTACCATAGTGATTTAATTTTAAAATGCTTTTGCTTAAAATATGTACTAATTTCATTTCGCAACTTTTCGACCCTTATTATAACTTAATTAAAAAAGATTTATCCCCAAAAAATTAACAGCTTGACAGATTTAATAATTAAAAATATTACTGCCCCTTACAACATTGCAATTCTTATTAACCAATATAATAGATGTAAATAAGTAAAGAAAATAGAATTGCATACAAAAATTATACCGGTAAAAGTATAAAGTATACCGGTTTTATAGAATATTATGCTCCGAAGTGGGCTATTTGACCGTTTTGAAAAAAAAAAGTTCATTGGTTTTTTAAACATCGCTCCTTTAGTTTTAATGATAGAAAGTTTGTTCAAAAATAATTTTGTAGGGTTTTTTAAAAGCTACAAAGCTATGTAAATTAAATCCTTTTTAATCCCTTAGTTTTAAAATAGAAAGAGTTTAAAGGGCTAGAATAAGGTGGTGCTCCCTCGTAAATAGAGGCTTTAAACGGCCATATCTGGCCAAATATTTATTGTACAAAAAAATATATGAAATGAAAAGTCTTTGTTATCAAAAAAGCTATAATTCGGTACCCTAGCTTTTTTTTTGTATCTCCATTATTGTTGGAGTTATTTTGAAGAAAATGGCTACTTTTACGAAATTGCGGAAAATCGTTTTTCACTTTAAGCGCCAATTTTCTAAAATTAAGCATTTTAATTTGGTTTAACTTCTAGAATGTATTAATAATACAAATATAAAAAGAATCGCAGAAGGGTACAGATCTATTTTAATTAAGAGGGGAATTAGGGGGTAGTTTTTAATGATCTTTTCGTAGAAAAAAGTAGGGATCGAACTTATTTTTATCATAACTCGCTCAATTTTCATGCTAAAAACTCTTTTTTTGTTTTTAAAAGAAAGGTCTTATTATATCTTTGAAAAAGACCTTATATGTTTTCCTTGAATAATGCAAACTTTTCCCTCTATTTGACTTTGAATCTTTCAAATTTAACATTTGACGAATAAAAGCTAACCATTAACAAGCCGTAGCTCGGTCTGTATTGGTTGTAAAAAAATTATAAAAAAACATTTTTTTTCCATTTGTTTTATAAGCTACAATCTAAAATTTTGCTCTCTACACTTTTTTTGATAAAATGCCTATTTTTAGAGTTAAGTTGGTTGGTTTTACATGTCGCCGCTAGAGGCTTTTTTTTCCATATTCCGGCAGAAATGGTTAATTTTCTCAAAAAATTAAATGCATTGGTATATTTTTTCATTTCTGTCGGAATTTCGAAAAAAGCCCTCTAGTGGAGACATGTGAAACTAACAAAACTTCAAATAATATAACATTTATAGCCTAAGAATAATTCTTTTTAACTAGCCCAATTATGTTAAAATCGGCTTAGCCGTTTCGAAGATACAGGGTGTTTTTTACGGAGACCTTTAAATACCCCCACCCGTTTTTTTTAGAAATACAGTAAAAATTGCCAAATAAAAAAGGTTTCAAAATATTTTTGACTTTAAAACCAGGATCTTTTTGTTAGGTTAATATAGCAAAATTCACAAAAACATTACTTTTTTAGATTCAAGGTTGCAGTTACGCCATCTAGTGACCATTTCAGAAACTTGAAAATAATTTCCAGCTATTTCTCTTGACTACTTTTACTAAAAATATTTTTTCCCAACGCTGTGCAATAAACATTTTCTAAGATACAACCGGCATCCTTTCTTATTTGGACACTTTAGTTAAAAAAGGGTAGAATGCGGGGAGGGAGGTAGAAGTTTGTGTGGAACTTCGTCACTTCTGTATTCAGAAGTATAGTCTGGCAACCGTATCTGTGACAGTGCGGCGTCGGTAAGGGGAAGGAAGTTGTAAACCAAACATGGCGTACTTCATTCATAAAAAGACAGCGGCGTGCGGATTTTCAAAAGTTCAGGAATATTTTGTAATTTGTTTAAATGAAATAATGTGTACAGTATACATTATGTTTTATTTAAAAATATTTTAAATGTATGGTGTCACCAAAAATAAAGGCATTTAAAGACCATCAGTAACAATTTCACAAAATATTTCATGGAATGTTAAAAATAAGAAAAACGTCATCATCTTATCGGTTTTTTTTAATTTGTTTACCTGTAAGATAGGCGGTATTTTTAATTTTGGTAATAATTCAAAATGAGGAAACGTCGTTCTACGTTCCATGAGTATTATCATTGCAATTTTTGATAAATGACAGAAATTTATAAAATAAAAACTTTCTAAGTAAGCATTACTATTACTATAATTTAAATCATTATCTACCCATGTCTCGTCCAAATAATATTTCGCCCTTCTTGGCGATATTTTCGTATTTCATGTATATATTTGTACCTCCAATGTTATATATTAGTACTCTCCATTATTTTTTTTTTTTAAATTTACGCCAGAAAAACCCTTTGATATTAGTAACGTCCTAAGTGTTTGCCTAGACTATGAAAAATTTAAATCTTCTTGAAATTTTTTGCAACAATTTTCTACTTATCGGGACAACTTTCAATTTAAGATAAAACCTATTTATCATATGTCTTATCACTTGAAAATCAAATTTTTACTTCTGACAAGAGAAAGACGCCGTCGTTTTTTAGGACTGGATAACATTTGATTGGGTTATTTTCCAACCGTTCCTTATCTTCTTTATTAATTTTTCGTAACAGTTGAGTACGGCAAAACCCTATTAACAAAATAAAACAAAAATAAAATGGACAAAGTATATTTATAAGTAGCTTTATTTAATTTATGAAAAGCTGTATGCTTTATTCTGTGTATAACAGTGTTAGTTCTGAAATAAAAGCGTATTACTCAGTCTTTATTTAGTGACAAGAGGGTTGCCTAATTATCGAGACTTGCCCTTTCTTTGTTACTTGCTAACAGCTTAATGAAAACAATATTTTTTCATATTTTTTACGTAAAAATGGTATAAAGACGAATAAAGACCCTTTTGTAAAAATGTTGCAAACAGGTGAGTTACCAAATTAGTTGCCGCTACATATTATAAAGCTTTCTTTTTCGTATATTTAATGTTTAAACCAATAGAAAAAACATAATTACTGTTTTATAAGTTTATTACTTACCTATAAACATTTGCTATTACTTCTTTTGTTTGTCCATGTAGTGTCTTTCCGCAAGTAAATTTGTTCATTTTAAAACAATAGTAATACTATTGAAATACTATTTAAAAATCAAATAAGAACTAAAAAAAGTATATACAAGGTAGAAAAATAAAACACAACAAAACAAGCAAAATTACACAACACCAAATTTAAAACTTAGAAATAAGGAAAAACCTTCGACCTCCGACACTGAATGTTTAAATATTCGACATTCCAAGAGAGGAACAAGAAACAGCAAACACTTCCAATCACAAGTAAATTTACCCCATAGAAACAAAACATGTGACAAGCTCCACCAACCAGGTTCGTTTAGTTCGCAACTGGACAAGCATTTTGTTTGATGTTGCCGGGTTTAGACAAAATCGATAAGGTCTTGGAAAGTAATTACCTAATAACATAATATTCCTTAGTAAAACAAAATAGATATAAATAAAATTAAAGTATATAACAACCACTTTAATTCTCAGCTTTTTTTCAATATTTTATTTTGTTATTGTAAAAAAATAATTTTAACATTAAAATTATATTGAGGTATATAGTAGAAAGTACTATTGCTTTCTTGTAGTTAAACTTGGCACACACACATATATTCGTTCGAAATAGTTTAAATTCCTTTTACTGGTACAGTTAAGTTTGTCAGACTATATGAAAATTGTTATAATGTAGGTTATTAATTACGATTAAAAATTATCTGTTTTAACACTTTTAAAATTACACCCCTGGGGGGAAGAGAGGGGTGGGGGTAAAAATTAATATAGACAAATTTTCGTTTTTGAAGTTGGAAATATGGCAGTTGGTTATTATGTTCCTGATTACGCAGAAAATGAAAAGAGGTCTGCTAAGAAAGTATTTTAGAAAACTTTCTCCCTAAAGGGGAAGATTTGAGGTGAAAGTTTAGGTGGAACTTTGTCATTTCTTGACTCAGAAGTATAAAACTTGGTATGTAAGCTATTGATTACGATTAAAAATTATCTGTTTTAAATTTTTGGTATTACATCCTTTAATGGGAGAGGGCGGAAAGGGGGAGGAAGAGTTAAAATGGGGATAAAAGTTTGTATAAAAAAATTGTCATTTTTAAAGCTGTAAATATTTTGGTATTAGGCTTTTGATTCCAGAAAAATAAAAGGGGCACTAAGAAAGGATTTTTTAAACTCCCTAAATGGGTAAATGGTGATTTAGGTTAAAAAATTGTTATGTAGGTATTACGATTAAAAATAATAGTTTTAAAATTTAAATTTTCCTTAGGGTAAAATGGGAAAAAATTTTATAAAAAAATTTTATTTTTAAAAGTTTTAATATAAGGAAAAATAAAAGTCAATAAAAAATTTAAGAAAAATTTCCGTAAATATTAAATGGGGGAAAGAGGGTGAAAGTTTTTATAACCCTTTATATTAAAATGAAATACCAAAGCCAAAAGCGTGATGTATGTGACGATGGATTGGGGAAAAGGGGGAATATTCGAAAAAAAAATAACAAAATAGATAAAATTTTAGTCCACCAAGGCCGGGGAAATTTTAGTTTTAAAATCATAATTATTTAAACAAAATTCCCTTAAAAACCCCATTTTTTAGTGATTTTGATTTTACAAAAAACTTTCTAACGTTCAAAATTCTTTGGCAGCCGTTTTGAGTTAAACACTATTAAATATGGTAAAAGGGAAATTTATTTTTTTAGTGTTTGCTGTTTTTTAACATAAAAGCCAATTTGTCTGCTTTAAACGAAACCATGCGCATAGAAGTTTTTTTAAAATCAGGTTATTTTGGAAATATGTTGTTTTCAGGCAAAAAAGTTAATTATTCAAGAAAAGAGAATATGTTTAGTTTGGTGTGTTCACCAAGAGGGACATCATTTTCTAATTTATTTCTAACAATATTAATTATTTTATCGATACAAACGTTTGTAAATAAACTTACAACATTGAACTTATCGAAGTGTTATTGAAAACTATCAGTGCCCGATTTATATTTTTTATGAGTGTAGGCCACTTTATTTCCGCCGCCCCATGAACCTTTCTAAAATAATAATTTTCCATGTGTAGTAAGAACGAAACTAAAGTTAGTTAAAAGAATGAATTAGTCATTAAGAAAGGGTATTAAAGAAAAAAGAATTAAAATTCATCTATACCTAATATCATCATAGTTTATGGTGTTTATTATCTCTGCTTCTATGTAAAGAAGAGCCAAAGAATTCATTTTGTTCTTGAGACATTATAGACCTTTGATAATTTTTTACACGTTTCAAACAAAAAAAAACTTCTTTTCCCAAAACAATTCGTAGCCGGAGTGGAAAGTGCGATGCGGAGAGCTATATTTAAGTTAGACTAAACATTAGATAGAGATTAATTCCTTAAAAACGTTGAAAGACTAAGTAGTGAGTTTGTTTTAGGCTTCACTGCACATCCTGCAGTTTTATTAGAGAAAATGTGACTGTGAAAATGCACATATTCTTGAAATTTCCTAGAAGATCATATTTTTAAAATTATCATTGTAAAAATTTTCTTTAAATTGAGCATTTTTCTGTTTCCAGCTAGTGTAAAACGGAGCCGGGTTATCTATTGAAAAGAACTGGGAACTATGTCAACTTGTGATAATTTTTCTACGAAATGTTGAGAATTTTTAATGTATGCGTTTCCTAAAAGATCTAAAATAGGTGAGTAGAAATTTTGCTAATGGATGTGTAGGTGAATGTATGCAACTAATTATAGGATTGGTATATTAGGTTTGTGTTTTTGATACTCCGTAAAAAAAATACACCTCGGGTTATCACACTAACTTTACTTTCCCAAAGAATAATGCTAGATGCCAATTTTCTGTCCCACATTTTTGCAGTAAAAGATTACAGAATCTAGTTAAAATTTAACATTTTATTTGAAGAAAGAAATCCGTTATCTGTTTCGTTCTAGATTTAAAATATTTCCGAAAGAGAAAACAAACGGACCACCGCTGGCCAGGCCATCAGCCTGTCGTGAAAGATGGAGATGACCTCAAACCTGACCTCTCAACTTCCCGATTGTCGGCTTTTGGCGCTGCTCCAGTTTAAATCTCGAATAATGTATCAATTATTGCTTATCTTATTACTGTTAAATTATAAACTTCTGCAGAGTTCAGGGCGGACTACCACCTGCAGAGTAAATAAGATATAATAATTATTGCGTTTTAAGCCGTACCCTAAGTCATGGACAATACTACAGATACAAATATTTTTTAGCAATAAAATTAATGCTCTCAGCAGGCTGTTTACGGTCAGGAAACGATATGTTTTTAATAATTCATAAAAACAAAAAAAAAGATGCTTAACAACCTTGTGAAGTATCAAAGTACCTACATATCTATATGCCTTGTGATGGAAACAGCAGGGTTGTACTGTTTTTAATGGAGTTATTTATCATTGTTTTTTATATGTAATACTATGGTATAACACCAAATACGTTTTGGAAAGAGACCAGATGTTCTATATATACGTCATTCTATCGACCACCGACACCGCAGCTTGGCTTTTACAATATAAGGGCAAAAAAGATAGATACAGAAGTGGTACTAAGAACAGGATATACGTGCTAAGTCACGCCAAGCACAGCCGTGGTCAAATATAAGCGGTATCATAGATGAACTAATGTTGCCAAATTTATCCTCGTTGTTTGGTCAGTAAATTGGGCTGGAACTAAAATAGCTTTAAAGATCATAATAAAAGAACATGAAAAAAGTATCGTGCCGAATACCATTACTAAATTATTATTTTACCATATTATTTTAATTTTTTTGCGAAAACACCTTGCTAAAACATTGCTTAAAAGTAGATTATAATGTTTCAAGAAAAAACTATCCTTTTCTTCGTACCGTCAAAAGAAGCAGTGGGTGTCTTTAAATTTTAAGATGATGATCATGTTGCTTTGCAGTGAGAAAAGTGCATTAACTAAGAGCGTGAATACATTTATTTTTATCTTTGAACAGTCCACGAATCGCTTAGGCCTAGTACCGTGGGTGTCTGAAGTGTGGTAAGAGGAAGTTTATTCACACAAGGCTTAAATGTTTAAAGACTTGGATGAAAAGGAAAAACATCTGCAGATAGCAGGTTCCGTAATCTGGACACCCTGGGAATAAAGGAACAAACAATGTGGGAAGTTTGGGACCTTTTAAATTGATCTGTAAAGTGCCCCTACGTGCTGCTCTGGTGGGAGCTGCCAGAGGAGGAATTATACTCTTATTAACACACACGATACGTTAGTATTTAGGCATCAGCCTTCGTGGACTGTCCCAAGATAAAAAAAACATACTCTTGTACAAATACCTATTGAAGAGCGACAGATCCCCCACAGCTCCTCGATGGGCAAGAAAAAAAAAGCTTTTCTGTAAGTGTGGGATCATTAATAAGAAGAACAGCTCTTCTTTGAATAGTCAAATAGGCATAGTGTTGTAATAAACGCCATTTCCAGACATGAGAACAATATTCTAAAGAGGGTCTGATCTGGGATGCAAACAGAGTATACAAATTAGAAGGATAGAAATACTTTTTGGCTTGAAAAAGAATTCAAACTTTTTTAAAGCTGCTAAGGCAATGGATGTAATGTGTTGATGCCAGTTAAGGTTATTCTCAAAACACCCACAAGGTTAAATGATCTTTGTTCTGCAGAACTTGGCCTCTCATTTGTAACGGATGAGAATTGGCAGACTTTTTTCGCAACAACGAACATAAATGTGTTTTGGAGGCAATAAACTGGACGATATTTTTGGTCCCTAATCCAAGATTGGGTTAAGTTCTTGTGAAAGAGATATCTGCATTGACCTGCGCTTTTTTTTCAAATCAGAAATTGACTATTAGAGTAAAGTATACTATCGTCAGTAAAACTCATAGATTTTTGAATTTTTTCGTCTGAGGTAAAACTATAATTAGTATTGATTATGTAAGAAACAGGTGCCAGTACTGACCCTTGGGGCACCACAGCATTAATTTGGCAGAAGATGGAAGAATGACCATTCACATCTACAATAACTGATATAGGTACGTCGATTAGAAAGGAACATAAAGAAATAATGTAAAATTTGTTTGTATACTTACTTTTTCCTAAATTAATAGATTTGTAGAAAATATAAGCTAAGCAGTGTAAATATATGTTCAAATATGTTAATATTAAAAAATTTCGACTATTTTACTAACTAATTTTAATTTTAATTTTAATCCCCCTTACAATCTTTTTAACTTTAAAATGTACTCATTATTAAATTGCAACCAATTTAAGTGATAAAAGCAAATTTTAACAATTTTAATAACAATTTACACTTTCTAAGTCATATCTGAACTATTACAAATTATAATTGACCTTTGCATCAAACCGTGTAAACGGACTTATGTATAGTAAATATTGGTTTTCAAATAAAATAAACAGTTATTAACAGTATTTTTTATGACAAAAAGGAATCAATACGTTGGGTTAATATTAAGTAAAACACAATAATAATTGAACGTATTAAAGTAAATGGAAAGAGATTAAAAATAATTTTCAAAAATTAACAACAAAATAGAAATCATTTTTATACATCGATTAAAAATACTTCATAATTTGTTATTATAGGCATTTTTAAAATTTTGAAAAATAAGGGCGCTATTCAATATTCTTAGAAAAAATGTTTTATTTAAAGTTACACAACTATTAGGTGTATGATATATTTTCAGTGTATATTAATAAAAAGTATTACATTATTTCAATATCATAAATCGACAATGTTGTAGGTTTTTTCCTTTTACCCATTTTGTTGTTTTTACAAAAAAAAAGTCTACATTTTGTATAATTTCAAAGTAAATTCATTAATGCATATAATTTAATACTTATTTTTATTTTGTTTTTATAAGATCTAGACCAGTGGTTCCCAAACGTTTTTATAAGGCGCCCCCTTTTTAAAATTAAGAAGTGGTCGCGCCCCCCTCTTCTCTCGACTATACAGAAACATTCCTTTTCCTAAAAAAGAAGCATTTATTTATAAACATGACATTTGAACACTTATCTAATCTAATGCGCAGTATGGTACTGCATTTCCTTAACAAGGAAATTCTTGGTTTTATCTTAAGTACGCAACGTAGGTCACTAGCAACATCAAGCCGGCTTCACATAAGTAGGTTGTTGAGAATGTAAAATTTCAAAGCCATTTCCGCGATTAAAAGATAGATGGAAGGATATTTTATCCAAAATGTAGTAATCACCAAATTTTCAAAGTCATTTTTCGCCACTGAGTCGTGTTTTCAGTCGATTGCTTGTTCTTGCATTTCTTCTGGAAAGATGTTAATATCAACATTAAAAGGACTTTAAGCATATTTATGTTCATGTAAATTAGAAATTAGAAAAATATCGTTGGAATTCATCAAAGGGCCTTTCTAGATGAAATATAATATCTTTTGTAATCTCTTCGTCTTTAGCAGTGTCGTCACTATTCTCCATTAATAAGCCCAATTTCGAAAATAGGAAAAAATTGGTGTTTGAACTTGCAGACGACGTTTCCATATATAAATCTTTTTTTTTTTAATTTGAAATAATTTTTTGTTATTTTAAAGATGAAAATTTTTAATAATTTTTCTGAGCTCTTGCGCCCCCCTTGATGTTGCTTTGCGCCCCCCAGTTTGGGAACCACTGATCTAGACGAAATAGGGCAATGAATAGGGCAACGAAATAGGTCCTTTAGAAAAAAAATTGAGTACAAGCCTGGCCATGAGTATGATTTTTCGAAAGGATTCAGACATTTAAGTTGATATTGATGTAATGTGAATATAAACAGAAGATTTAAGAATATTGCGATATTTATTATAATGTAAATATAAATATCGCAACTATATATGTCGTAGTCTTATAATGAAATCCGTTTGTTCATGAAGGTCATAGTCACTTCATAAAGCGCCAACAATGGTGTAAAATAATCAAGCTACACAATCTACCTGGGATTATCATAAAAAGCCGGCGCTGTTTTGTCATATTGTGTATAACACGATCTGCCGAATTTTCGAGTTGTACATGATAAATACAGAACAAGAACTAACTAGAACTAACCAGAACTCACCCGCCTCTTTACGAAATGCCAATCCTTAAAGTTGTGCATTTGTACTTTATTTTAATTTTTTAATTAATGATAAATTTAGAACTAACTAGATCTAACCAGAACTATCCATAATTCACCGGCTTCTTCACGAAATGCCAATCCTTATATTGATTCAGGTTTTGCTATGATACAATATGATGAAAAAGCGTCAGACTGTTTAGCTTAATTATTTTACACCATACGCCGACCTTTATGAATTTACTAACAAGTTCATGGAAACGGATTTCACTAAAAGACTAAGACATATACATTAGGTGGTGGTGGTTTCTTTACACTACATAACATAGCTATGCTCTAACTAAAATAAAAATGTACCTCAGTATAAAAAAGATTTTTTTATATTAAACAAGTATTCTCTAAGTATCTTCTAAGATCATAATAGTTCGGTAAACAAAGTTGTGGACCTGAAGATCAGGTCTCATGGTTCTTAAGATAACCGGCCATTAACGCTCGCGTATTTTTGCACCCCCCGCATTTTTAAATTACTACGTAAAAATGCAGATATTTTTATGAATCAAAGTTCATATTAAAGAAGAAACCTGTAAGTATAATATTTTGTCACTGTTCCTTTTTTTTTTTTTTCTCTAGAATATTAAAAACTCGAGCCAAATTTTGCAAATCCTTTTAGATAATGGGGCTTTTGAAAGGGGTGTTAATACATTCCAAAAGATTCAATAAATATTTTTTGTGTATTGTTATAAACAATGTGTTTTTCTTAGGGGTGCTTTTTTGGATTTCCGGAATTTCAAAAATGTCGATTCTATCGGTAATTAATACATATATTTATAATCAAGGACCATATTGGTTTTTAATGCACATCATTCAAAAGTTAGATTGTCCACTTCTCGACGAAACTCTTTTCTTTTTTTTTCAAGTTTTTAATTTGTGAAAAAATTCTTACCCAATGAAAACTGACATTTTTTTGATGATTACTTTCTCTTCTGCTCATATTTTTTGTGGTTAACAATTATAT
>JAHBCN010022080.1:0-13690 GCA_019359885.1 Listronotus oregonensis | reverse complement strand
GGTTTGTGTTAAATTTATATGGAAATCAAAGGTATACAAACTGTACAATAAATTTGAAGTTTATTAATCCGTAAACCTAATTTAAATCGGACAGTTACTGTTAATCAAGGCGCACGGTGGTGCCATCGTCTAATGATATTCTAATAAGTCTAGTCACTGGTCTGAAGTGCCGTACGTTGCCTGCAACGTACGGGTGTAGTGTGTAGTCAATAGGCCTTTTAAAGGTATGCTCAGCGCAAGCGCGTCCGTCATGTGAAAAAGGCAATTATCACCTCTTTTATAATAAAATTAAATAAAAAATTGGTGGTGCTTCATTAGTGCATCCTACCGTAGAAACCCACAATTGTAATCAGTTACGACGATGGTTAAAGTGCCATAGTTGTCCTCAAAATAACGCCGAACTAGTTAAGAGGTTATTACAAAAAAAATAATCTTCTGAATTTTTATATTTTTCCCAGCCAGTAGGTTTTAGTGACTTTTACCTACGACAAAATTTATTATATAAGTTTATGGCGCAAGCTACTAGATTTATAATTAATTAAATATATTACGTTTTCATTAGTTTTCTTTTTTACACAACTGATAGGGTTTGGATATTCGTTTGTTGGACCACATTCTTCTTCAAAAAGATTCCACACCGCTTTACCCACAAATCGCATTTAGCACATTTGGAACAAATTTTTAAGTGCTTTCGCTTACTTATTTTAATAGGTTTTTGGCGATATTCAAAACAGGTTTTTTGAAAAGTACGCGTACTACTGCGCCAAGCTCCATAAAAACAACATTTTTTAGCCGCTTTTCTTATAGATAACATTATATATTTTAATAAAAATATATGTATAATTTTATTATTATATTTGCACAATAATTTAAATTGAACTGTTTATAAAAATTAATTATTGTTACTTGTTTAATTGCTATTTTTTTATAAATAATGCACTGCTCATATTTGCAAATAAAGTGCCCGAAAAACATTGCGGAAGTTGGGGCATGCGCACAATGCATTTTCAACTATTACAAGGCCTATATGAATAGTTTCACGCTGACATGATGACTTTTTTTATACGAGGGAAGTTTCATAGGAAATGTATTATGTAAATTTACTTATATAATTTATCCTTGTTTGGAAAAAAATGAAACATAATCGCTTGAACTAATGTAGCAGTTATAGACAGAATAGTAAACAATATGTTTCGCTATCTTAAAATAATAAAACAGTTAAAACTAATAATTAATTAGCAAACACCATGCAAAAACTCTTCAGGTAAATGCGATACGAATCAGCGAGAGCACTTGCAAAAACTGCTACGGCTGTCTGGCTGGGAGGGGACAGGAGGGAAATTTTCGGCGTGCGCTCGAGTGATTGGACTTATTAGAATATTATTCGACGATGGCAGTGCGCCAGGTCCGGTTCGACCTGCGCGTAATGCCTGGGCTGTGCTTCTTTTATTTTTTTTCTTATTAAAAAGTGCGTTAAATGTTGGCCAAGCGTAATATTCAATGGATTTCGGCCTATCTTTTTGGAAAAGTAAAGGCAGCTTCAGGGAGTACCGAAATAGCTAAAATTTTATGGTAAAACTTTTCAAAATGACATAACCCTATTGTTTGGCGGGAAAAGGTCGATAAAAAAGCGGCCGCTGTCAATCTTTCTGAGGTTAAGGACAAATTTTTTTACCCTGTTGGATTTAACTACTTGGGACTCTGAAAAAAATAAAGATGAAAGACACCAAAAAAAGACACAATTGCTCAAATTGCAGAAAGACGACAAAAATTCTATGCAAATTTCCCGCTGTAATTAAAATGGTTCCATGCCAAATGTATTAATATGACTATCCTACACTAAATTTGAAAAGAACCTTAAAAATCATGACGGGAAAGCTCCCTTTCAAGATATATGTAATGAAAACGTAGCTAGAAGAACATCGGTCCCCAAGCACAACCGGCACATCCAACAAAAAGATTTTTACGACGCACGCTGTGTGTATATTATAAGAAAGGTTTCAGCGTATTTTTCTCCCTATCAACTTCGTTATCGTTTTACGTAAAGGTATAAGATTTGGTATGTAAATTCACATAAGTATTCTAATTACTTGTAAACAAATTTATGTCAAGTAGTTTCTGAGATATTCGATTTTAAAAATTGTTCATTTTACAACTGTTATTCATTGACTCATCAAAACTTTGGGGCAATTTCTGAGTGAGTAGAAATTTGAAATTTTGTATGTAAGTGGATTTTAGGACACAAGTGAAAGAAACATTATGAAAACTGCACATTTTTCCAGAACGCTTTGAAAGAGAGTATTTTAGAAGTTTATAATCTGAGAGTTTCTTAGGTCATAATTTTCTTGGAATTTAAATCAACAATTAAAGTTAATAATAAAGAAGGGTTTAATACCAAATACAAAGTAGTATTCTAATCGTCGGGTAAGTTATTAGCCGGCATGGTTAGGAAAATTAATACATCTTGACGCGTATCAGTTCCGAAGCATCAGCATTACGGCCGTTAACGGGCGATTTTTTTTAATTGGACGCCGTCGAGCACGACCAATTTCCACCGGCAAGTGATGGCGTTGTTTTCTTTATGGCAGCAGCCACGATAGACAGGTGCCCAGCGCGCACCTTTGCCCACAAGGGTCATCGCACCGGGGAATTCCCGGTATTCCGCGTCGAGTGTAGAAGTCGCGCATCGGGACCGCATTACGAATACCTCCCAACGAGATACTATCGTGAGACGATTTGAGGCAAGTGATATAGTCAATGATGCTCGAGGATTTTATAATCTGTACATCGTAAAAATTGAATCCTACTGGACGAATTGCATCGAACTTAATACTGTGCTCTTCGTCCTGGCTGTCCAAGCATCAGTACTAGTGTTGTAAATGTAAAAAAGTGGAAATATTCCCATAGAAAAGTAGATATTGGAAATTTTGGTAATATCGAAAAAAAAATGCTTTTTAACAATCAAAACAAATATATTTTTTGTATATTTCTTATACTTTTGTGCAGTACAAATTTCACACTAAAAAAAATAATTTTCGAAAAAGTACTTATATTATTACAATTACGAATAATAAATCTCGATCTCGGGAATTCACCGATGCTTGTTGGCTATTGCTTGCTTTAGAAAAAGTTTAATTTCACTTCAATGAAAAAAACCTAAAAAAATTTTAAAATTGGTTTTGGAAAACCCAAATTAAATTTTAAGGTGTGAATTTATTTTAGTTTTTTTTTAATATCCTTTTAAGTTTTAAAATTTTTTGGGGCAAAACAACTTTTCCCTTTGTGGTTTTCGAAAAGTTTAAAAATTAAACTTTTCTAAAAATTTTTTTTCCCTTTGGTTTTTTCTTTGTATCTTTTTTTTAAATTAAAATTTTTTAAAAAATTTTTAGATAATGGGGTTTTTTGGGGGTTTTAAATTTTTAAAACCCTTGGACAATTCCAAAAGCTTATGCGTTTTTTAAATAAATTTCCCCAAAATTTTTGGGAAATTTGTCAAAAACCGAAATTTGTTTTAACCCCGGAAAAAATTTCAAACTGGTTTTTAAAAAATCCCGGGTAAGGGGGTTTGGCCGTTCTTTCGATGGTGTCTTTTATTTAAATTTCGGCCCCCAAAATTAAAAAAATTTTTAAAATTTTTCCGGCCTCCCTTTTCTAAATTTTAAAATTTTTTTTTTAAATAAACCTTTATTTTTTAGCTGATTTTAAAATTTTCTACCCTTTTTAAGTAAAAAATTAATAGCTAAATGGAAAAAAAATAATTTTAAATGTTCTTTATAAGTGGTGATGTTTTACTCGGATAAAGTCTTAATTTTATCAAATGGTATACAATATATACAGATCTAATAGTAGGTGTACATCAAAATTAGTTTTTGAAAGTTAAATATTTAACATAACATTTTTTTTTCGGATGTAAAATCAATTATGATTACTTTTTTTTGAGTTGTCAAATATATTTATTCTTGAAGTTCATCAAAAATATGTATTTTTTTTTAATTCAAGAATGTTAATTTTTCGATTAAAAAAAATTGAAAAAATATTTGACAGATCACTAGAAATTGCTTAACTTAAATGGATGAAATTTATTAACAAAAACTTGAAAAATACCATTTTTTTATTTTCAAAATAACAATTAACACCGTTTTTTTTTTCAATTTTTCTTAAATCCGCTGTAAAACATAGTAGAACAAAATGAAAAAAAAATTCAATATCTATATTTTTCGATTTTTTATAGCAAAACATAAGTGGGGTCTCGATTCTAAACAATTACCGAAAATTTTATTGTCTTCAAGATGCAGTGTCAAATTTCTTTGATCTTAGCCCACAACACCATATTAAATGTCCGTTTGACTACGCGGAAATCTCCAAATTCAAAACAATTCACATTGGACATACGGAAAAAGGTTTCCCGCCCTTTATTTTACTGTGTAGGCGTCTTAAGCTAAAGCCATAATACGCAATTATAAAAAAAAAATCGAGAATAAAGGGTTGACGCTGGTGGTAGCAGAACAAAGTCCACGCCGATTGGCTGTCCAAACCACCCATATGCACACAGGATATTTTATGATATCCAGCACGTCATTAAAGCTGCTTTATTTCCCCTCTGGCCATATTCTAATATATTCAAGTTGCTGACCAATGACAGCGCATGACTTTGCGTAAAACGAATGGCATTTAATTTCCGCAAATTTGCATTTGCGATATATTGTGGCGGAATGACTAGGCGAGAAAATGGAGCGTTGCCACCCGAATATGGATATTATGAGTAATATTAGGCAAAAAATAAAGAGTTGTTTTTGTAAGAGAAATAACGGCGGTAAACAAAAATTCAGTTTGTTTTTGTTCTAACATGGGCAAAATGAGGTGATTAGAGTTTTCCTCCATCACCAATAGTTTTTGTGCTTTAAGACTTTCAGCTTATTGACTGACTATAAGGAAAAGTTACATAAAGTAAAGTAATCTTTATTCATCACTCAAGCTATTACCAATAAGAAAAAATTTATCGGACTTGTTATATTAATACAAATTAAATAAAATAAAATAAATTAAAAAGGCTCCTAATCTATTACTACTAGTCTCTAGTGGAAATATTTCCATGGAAATGGAGATATTGAATATTTCCAAAGTGTCTCGAAATATTAAACATTTTGAAAATATCGAAAAAAATAAGAATGCTTTTTAAACCATTAAAACAAAGATTTTTATGTATTTCTTATACTTTTGTGCAGTACAAATTTCACACTAGAAAAATACTTTTTGAAAAAGTACGTAATTATTATTACGATTACGAAGAATAAAATCTCGACCTCGTGGATTCACCGATTATTACTTGTTGGCTATTGGTTGCTTTAAATGAAGTTGAATTGCACTTCCATGAAGACAGCATTGATGCTGAATACAATATTCAAGGTGTGGATCTTATTATCGATGAAGATATGCCTCTTGATCAACTTGCACAACTTGTGTCTTGTGGTCGTGTGTAATTACTTTTTAAGAAATTTCACTGTTTTTAATACTTAAATTTTTATTTATATCAACGTTTTTTGCGTTTTAACTTTTGGATGACAATTTCACTCATGTATAAATAACCCCCCCCCCCTTAAAATGTCAAAAATCGAAAAACTAACTCATTATTTGTACACCAGTTACCAAATTTAAGCGCCATATTGCATTCAGAAATTGAAAAATTCGTATCATAGGCATGTCGCTAATATATATTTATTATAAATAGTAAGGGGCCAAGAATAGAGCCTTGGGGAACTCCTTTCGTACTTCAACGACATCTGACCTATACATTTGATGCTACCCACTTATGAGCAGCACTTCTTACCCCCCAATATATAAAGCTTCTGCAACCAAAGCTCATGGTTCACAGTGTTTTACTTAGATCAAAGAACAGTGCTGTTGGATAAGCTTTCAGATTCAGGATCTCATAATAGATATTTATATTATAAGAATCATAATAACGATTATTATGGTACTAGCCGTGAATATTATCAAACGAGTGATTGTTTTTGATCCGCATTTCATACAAAATTTTGTATTCCGACGATTTCTTTAAAAATAATCTTCTTGCAGCGTTTTAGTATGTGATGTAATTGTAGCCTAATCATAGTAATGTGCGTAGCAACCTAGAGTAACAATGGAATTGTATTTTCATGTTATTTTCAAAGTTAAATTTAATAAAAAGTTCATCAGCATTGTTAAAGGAATTATTTACCCCCCGAAATTAAAAATTTAGCTAATTGTGCTGTTGCTGGATTAATGCCTGAAAAGTCTAAAAGCGTAAAGGAAAAAACCTATGCTAATTATAAAAGTTGGTGTCACAAGAAAAATGTTGAGAATATTGCGCACGAAAAGGTATACTTTTAGCTTATTTCAAAGAACAATCAGTGACGAAAAAGTCTTCAAGTTTATGGAGTTATTATTCGATGTTACGAAGCACGTTGTCAATTAAAAAAATGTTACAAATAAGTCCCGAATTTTGACTAAGTTTTACAAGAAAGGGGGAGGAAAAAATTGAAAATGTCAAGTAAAAGAAAATTAGTTGAGCATGCCGAAGAGAAAAGCTAAAAACTTAACAATGGAAGATGTACACTATGAAGGGACTGTTTTTAAAATTGTAATCCATAGTACAAAAACCAGTGTTGTCCAAGAATTCCTTGTAACGCTTGGCGATGTCGAAGGAGTAAATATGGTGCCTTTGGTTCGAACGGTTCGAAGCTATGCATTAAGACCCAGTGATACCAAAATTCTCGTTTTGTTTTGTCCTTTAAAAACAGCAAAGTACAAAGCAGCCACTGGGTATTCATTATTTTGGAAACATGTACAGGACAATTGCTTTCTTTTAAAAGTTACTTTGTTCTGCCGAATACACTGGTCACTGTTTTCGAAGGCCTTTTGATTCATTGCTGGCCGATTTCGAAGTGGATCTTCACACTGTTAAATGTCATGGTGGCTGGAAAAGTGACAGTTGCTGAAGGATATATAGAAAACTCACGCGAAAAAAAAAAACTTTAGTATCCATTTTTAGAGAAAAATCATCATTGGGTATTTCACCGATTAATTTTTTCTGCACAAGAAACCAAACAACAACTAAGTAGAATAATGGGACAATTTCGACGCATATTATGTCTAAAATTAATTTAACAAATTGCAATAATGTTAATATTTAAGTTTTGTTGTTTTCAATAATTTTTTCATATTTTTGCCTGGTATATCTAGATATTTTTTTATTATAGTACTCAGTACTCTAATGAAATCCATAAAAATGTCATTATGACACGTTGGAAAATGAATAAAATTACTGAGTTCTTAAAAGCAATAGTATGATTGAGTATGCTTCTTGGGTGCCTAAATTAAAATAAAAAAAAAAAGTCTATTAATTTCAGGTTTGCGTTTTTGGGATCAATTTGTTATTATTTTTTAAAATTTCAAATTATCTTAAATTTAATGCATTTTTAACGAAAATATGCGAACGCTTTTTGTAAAAAATAAAATAAAATAAATAATATCCTATAAAAATTATAGTATTTATGTTTTCTGAATCAGTGGTTTAACTTACGGACTGGCACGACATTGTAAAAGTGGCTCTTAGACACATAGTTATGCAAGTTAAAATTAAAATAATTAAAATATAAACATTCCATTCACATTAGTAAAATATTTTCCGCCTAGACACGTATACCGAGTCGATTTCGTTGTAGACAGGAAAAACAACGGTACCAAATACCTCCGATGACGCAACGGGCATCGGAGTTGGCAGATTTTTTTCTTAGAATAATCACCGTACACATTCCGTTGCTGCCATGACCAACCGGCAGGTGTATGCATAATTTTCATTAAAAATGTGTCATAAGCAAGTGTTCTTAGCAAACCGAGCTGTGTGTTTGGTTCTGAATTTTTGATTTGCAAATGGGTTTTTACCGTTTGGCATACATACAAGGGTAAATTTCTATAATCTAGCGGGCGGACGAATTGTTCCATTACTCGGGCAATAATGTACGTTTTTTAGTCATTCAAAGTTTATCGGAATGGGAAAAAAAAGCGGTCAAAGTTTTTTTTACAATATTTTGAGAGTATCTCATTAATATATTGATATTTTTTGAAAAAATGGTATGTTATTAACATTTCTTTTTTATAATGATACCTTAGCAAGTGTTTAATGATCCCGAAATTTCACCATCTATTTTGCGTTTTGATAAAATTGATTTTCCCATCTGCATTTTTTGGTAGAGATCAGGCAAGAGCAACACCGATACGTCACGGTCTCATAATAATATGGCAAACCCGTATAAAACCGTGACGTATCGTTCGATCTAGAGATCGAACGCTGTTAGAATAACACCGATACGGCACGGTTTTTATACAGGTTTGCCATAATATGAGACCGTGACGTATCGATGGCGTTCGATCTCTAAAAACTACCACTAGAGATCGAACGCTGTTAGAATAACACCGATACGGCACGGTTTTATACGGGTTTGCCATAATATGAGACCGTGACGTATCGGTGTTCGTTCGATCTCTACATCCTGATCCTGCTATCCAGTGTGGAATGTTATGTATTTCGGCGGCCGTTTTGCGAAAAATATTGGTGTTGAAAAAAAAATGGTAAAGACCATTTTTGTGAATTTCAGCTGATCTTCATTTTTTGTCTGAACAAAAATTCTCTTATTCGCATATTTTGGCAGATATTCGCGGGAAACTCATTTTTGGGACAAGTTTTTCGTCAATAAAATACATCTTTTTAAGTTAAGCAATTTTTAGTGATTGGTTTTATGTTCTAAATGTAAAAACAAATAATTTCAAAAATATCAATTTTTGAATTTTTCAAAAAAAAAATAAATTTTTTAAGGAAAAATTGACATTTTTGATATATTTTTTGTAACCATCCTATTTTGGTTAATTTTTAGATAAGAATAAAAATATCGGACAACTTAAAAAAATAATTTTGTGAATTTTTAAAATTATAAAAAATCAAAAAATGAATATTTTTGATTTTTTTTTTCAAATTGTTCTACATATTTTCAATAAACACTAAGAAAAGAAATAGAGAAAACAAATAATTTTTTTAAAATTTTAAGCAAAAACAAACAAAAAATTTGAAATTTTAACCTCTTTAAGTAAATAGAATTTTCTATGAGAAAATCGAATTATTGAAAATTTATTCAGTTATATTTTTGTCTGCGCCGAAAAGAAAAACTTATTGATAACTCAATTTTTCAATTTTTTATGGCCAAAAATAGGTGAAGCCGCAATTCTAAACAATTACCAAGAATACGACAGGCGCTATTTTTCTTGCAGCCATCAGGCTATTTTGCTGAATTTTTTTGTGATTTTTAAGGTACCAACTCTAACATATTTTGACACTCTACAATTAACTTAACCTAGAAGAGCATCGAGCGTTGATAAAAATATATTTTAATTATTCAAAAATGCATTTGTGAACTCATGTGGTGCTTAAGAATTTTATAATTTCATTAAATAAGTTTTTTAAAATCTTTTAAGAAACAAGAAATTAGGTAGTTAGTATATATCGGAGAAAAAATATCTGTAATTGATGATCCTACGGCTCGAAGGACCAAACTTCTATTTAATATTTTGCATTTTCCTCTTGAAATTAAGGTATTTCCCTAAAAAAATTGTTGAGTGGCAACTGGCTATGGTTTTAAAAAACCATAGATAATTTGGGAAACTTGGGATTTGACGATAAAATTTTGATCAATTTACAACAAAAATACAAAATGAGGATCCACTTTTGAAACTTGGATTTTTTCTCTGAGGGCGCAGCAAACAAGTTAACTTTTTTCGCAAATTCCAAAATGACGATTTTCTTTACCAAAGTGTTTTCCTTGGGTATATATTTGGTGGGTGTCTCATATCTTACTTTTTAAATAAAAAAAATTGAAAATCCTAGCTACGCTAACGATTATCGATATACACTGCTCAAAAAAATTAACGGAACACTTTTTAATAAACCTGTAAAATATTAGTGTTTTTAGACAATCTTTAATTTAAGAGGCATTTAATTCTAAAGGTTATCAGAAAAATTATTTAAACTCTAAAAACATTTTTTTCTGCCATAGATTTATAATATGCATATGTTAATTTTATTTTATAGTCTCTTAATTTAGTCCTCAAAACAGTAAATTTAAATAGAGATGCTACAAAGTTCTTCAGAGTGGCAACTTTATTGTTTGAGCAGTAATACAGCTGACAACTTCTTAAACTTAAAATTTACAACAAATGTTTGCTATGAGCATTTATACTGCCAAAAAGTTTTTGAGAGATATATTAGACAGTTTCTGACCCATGTGTATCTTTATATGAATGAAGCGCTCCGAGCAGCGCGCATGTGTGTCTTAATAAAGTTGTTGTTTTCCATGTAATAAACTTTCAATTCGCGAAGTTGTAATTAAGTATATACTTAACTCAAAATTTAATATAATTTATGTCTTATTAGACAACTGTCCAATGATATACTAGTCGCTAATATCATGGTCATGTTTTAACTTATGCAGTTAATAGGTAGATATACAAAAAACACGTCGTCAGAAATACACTGCTCAAAAAAATTTACGGAACACCTCTTAGTCCATTTGTAACTTTTAAGGCGTTAATTACATTCAGATCAAGCTTACATATTTTAGAAGACACTTATTTTCTCACAGCAAATCAAAGAATGTGTCATTTGCTTAACCATTTATTCCTAAGGAAAAACTTACAAATTAAAAAAGATACAAAAAACATATATAACAATATATCTTCTTTATTATTCATCCTATCAAAAATATTTATACAACTTTTTATACAGACAATTTAGAAAGCTGTATTTTTTGTTCAATAATTTTTTTTGTATCTCTTATAGTTTTTGAGATATTAACGATTGTTTTTAAAATTTAAAACGTCAATATCTCAAAAACTATAAAAGCTACAAGAAATTTTATTGACATGAATTATGTATTTTTACGAGATCTTTAATTTAAGAGGCATTTAATTCTAAAGGTCATCAGAAAAATTATTTAAACTCAAAAACATTTTTTTTCTATTACTTCCACAACCCTCAGTTCTGGTCGGTCATTAGTGATGAGCAAAGCAAGGCCAAGACCAAGACCGGGCTAGTTTTGGGTTTTTTTTGGGCTTGGTTTTGGTTTTGGTCTTGCAAACCAAAGGAAGGTTTTTTTCTTGGTCCTGCACCACCCGGTCTTGGTCTTGGTCTTGGTCTTGCTGCAGAGCTTGCTGGTCTTGCTTTTTTGGAAATAATAATTTAAAGTAAAATTTTTAAATAAAATTTTTTTTTAAAACTTAAGAATAAATAAAGATGGCGACTATATTTTTAAATTTAAAAATTTTTAAAAAAATAAACCTATCTAGGCTTACAAGTACATTTGAATTATTTGATTCAAAAGCATATAAATGTAGGGGTTTATTTATTTAAAGCGCTTCATTTTAAGTTAAATTAAGACACATAGACACAACCTGCTTTTATACATTTTGGTGGTACATAAAAATATTTTAGTAATAAAAATTATTTTTTTTTAAAGAAGCATATAAAATTAAAACAAATCTGTGTACTGTGTGAACAGAAAAAGAAACTTTTAATTTCAACCAGATGTGAAATTTCCATGAAAATGATTCTAATATGTTAACATTGGTTTCTGCTTTAAAAAAAGTTATTTAGGAATATTTTAAATTCATATATTTTTTTATCTTTAAATAAGTCAAACATTTGCCGTACAGAGTTGGCACAAATACTTTATAGACATTCTGCATATACAAGGTGGCTTAATAGTGTGACAGAGATCGATATCTCGAAACCGTTCATGAGGTAAAAAATAAACATACAAAAATTATAGAAAAAAAAGGGGGTAAAATGTAAAACTATTTTCTATTTCAAATTTTTTAAAATCCACCGTCACTCAAAAAAATTCCTTATTTTTTAGCTTTTAACCTAAAATAAAAAAAATTATGGCTATAAATCCATTTAAAAAATCACCACCCTGTATATTTTACTGGAAATTGTTCAACTTTTATATTGGAGCAATATCAACGTAGATGGTTTTTAAATATTATTTTCCGAATAAGCCGAAAGTGATTTAAAATTCATTTATATAAAAAAAATTCCCCCTTTTTTTTCCCCCTTTTTAAAAAAAGCTTAGCTTTAAGAAGCTAAATGGTGCCACTTTTTTTGTGTGGAAAAAAAAAAAATGTTTTCTGTATTGTGGAAATGTTTGATCCAACCTGTAGGTATCACTAGATAGCTAATTAAAAAAAAAAATTAGGAATACGAAAGAAATTTTCAGCCTCTATAACTTTTGTACTAACTTTTGTAAAACTGTATAAAAAACTTGTTATTTATTTGGCACATTTTTTGTCATGTCTAGTATAAACTATCTCTGTAATATAAAAATTAAATTTTATAATATTAAAAAAAATCGCAGAAGTGCAAGGGGTTTTGGGGTCGGTCTTGTCCGGGTAGCGGGTCTTGGTCTTTTGGGCTTCAAAACCCCCGGGCTTGGTCTTGGTCGGTCTTGAAGCGAAAAGGCAGTCTTGGTTTTGGTCGGTTCCTTTCTTGTGAAGACCAAGACGGGGCCTTACCTATGGTCATTTTTTTTGGTTTTTGATGCCTTTAGGATGAAATGTCTCTTTAATTTAATTAAATTTAAATCCTGAGAAAGGGCATTTTTGCATAAGAGGGGGGGGGATAATCGGCCTTTTTACTTTTTGAAATATCACCCAGCTTGTTCAGAATGAAAAGACGTGCTTTTTCCTTTTTTTTTTTAATTTATTTAGATGCTTAAGAAACTGTTTTATTAAATCATAAGGGTAGGTATTTCATTTTTGTTCAATATTTTAGCCGCATTAAAAAATGTTTAGTTTTGCTGTGGATTTGCGAATTAAACAAAGATTTTTTCAAACATTTTTGGCAGGAAATTTAATTTTTTTTAGCTTTAATTTTTGTAATATTTCTTAACAAAGCCTGTTGAACCACGTTCTGATAAAAAATATATACCTATGTGATGTGTTTTTAGTAGATATTTTTTTATAATTTTTAAAAAGGTGATAGGGGATCAAAAATGTAATATCCATTGTTTTTGCTATTTTTCGATTTTTTTTTTAAATTTTTTTAATATTATTTTTTTTTTTAAAAATAAAAATTTTAAATAAAAATTTTTGGGGGAAAAGGGGTTTAAAAAAAACTTTAAAGACATTTTTAAAATTTTCTTTACTATTTATCCCCTTTTTCCCTTTTTAAAACTAAAAGTTATTTAAAAATCTATATTTTTTTTATTAAAAAAATGTTTTTAAATATCAAAAAATAGCGAAAAAAATAGATTTTGAATTTTTTTCCCTCCCCCCTTTTAAAAAAAATTTTGAAAAAATTATATACCTACCATTTTAGGTAATTTCCAAAAAATACTTTTCAAAATTTTTTAAATTTATACTTGGGCGTATAGGGGTTTTTTTTAAAAAAAATTACAAAATTTAAAGCAAAAAAAAAAATTTTTCGCCAAAAAAATTTTTAAAAAAATTTCTTCGTCCGCGTTTTAAGACCTTTAGTTTTCCCCCAAAAAAAAAAATCTTTTTTAAAGCGACTGAGATATTTGAAAAAACGAAAAACCTTTATAATTATTAAACCGTTTTTTTAAAAAAAATTACCTGAATTAAAAAAAAAAAAGGAAAAAACATG